>JALPQI010007507.1:0-49153 GCA_025490895.1 Thaumatotibia leucotreta | reverse complement strand
AGTCCGCTAATGCTAAACCATCTTATCAATAGTATAAATAATATATACTTTGTATTTCGCGCAAAAATAATAAAAGTTCATGAAAGTTCAATTCATAGGTGGGCCATTTTTTTTCAAAGTTGTCCCCGTCACGTTTTTTTTTTTTGGAATTTGGAACATACTCCACTCAAAATTGCGAGCTCTTTCGATCCTGATAAGAGAACATTATTGTCCCAAGGTTTTTTATCCATTCCGTTACCATTTTTCATATATTTTGTATTGAGGTAACAGAACGGAAAGTTCAAAAAATGTTTATAAATTTTGAGACAATTTTTTCCCCGATTAGGATCAAAAGAGCTCGCGATTCTGAGTAGAAATCATTTGAAAAAAATCTTCTTCTTCATCAGCGTGTGTTCGCCCACCGTTGGACATACGCCTCTCCATTTTGCTTCCACACAGAGCGGATGTCTGTTTACCTCTATGTTACAAAAAAAGAAGAGGGAAACTTTGAAAAAAATTACCCCGGTACTTGCAACAAACGCGATTTTTTGATGTGTTATACTTAATATTGATAAAACATTTACAGTAGTTCATATATTAAAGACAAACGGGTCTTAATAGCGTAAACTTACGTTTAATTATATCCTGACGTTTCGGGCATGACGTTACACCCGTGGTCGCAGGCAGACTGCCTAAACGTAAGTTTACGCGATTAAGACCCGTTTGTCTTTAAAATATGAGTGATAATCGTGAAAGTTTAAATCAATATATTTACAGTAGTTACTTACCGACAACCGACAACCGTAAATCTTTATAAAATACCTAGCAGTATAACTAATTGCTATATGGATAATGAATGTAAAGTAAACTTTTGTGCATGAAACACGCATTCAGCCTCCGTAGCCTAGTTGGTAGTGACCCTGCCTCCAAAGCTGGAGGTTCCGGGTTCGAATCCCGGCGAGGGAATTATTTGTGTATTTATTTATCACAAATATTTGTTCCTTGGTCATGGTTGTCTATGTATTTAAGTATCTATATGTATCTATCTATTATATATATCGTCGCCTGGTACCCACATCACAAGCCTTAATTAAGCTTACCGTGGGACTAGGTTGATTTGTGTAAGGTGTCCCAAGATATTTTTTATTTTTATTTATAACTAATTGCTATATGGATAAAATGAATGTAAAGTAACCTTTTGTGCATGAAACACGCATTCAGCCTCCGTAGCCTAGTTGGTAGTGACCCTGTCTACGAAACTGGAGGTTCCGGGTTCGAATCCCGGCGAGGGCATTATTTGTGTATTTATTTTTCACAAATATTTGTTCCTTGGTCATGGCTGTCTATGTATTTAAGTATCTATATGTATCTATCTATTATATATATCGTCACCTAGTACCCACATCGCAAGCCTTAATTGAGCTTACCGTGGGACTAAGGTTGATTTGTGTAAGATGTCTCAAGATATGTATAATATTTATTTATATTCCTCTGCCGATTTTTAATAGTAGAGACGCGTAGGTACTAAGACTTCTAAGCCTTTGACAACATCTGTGACATTCAAAATCAACCAGCCAGTCTAATTCTAAAACAAGCGCCCTCAACCATACAAATCAATTTAATCTCCATAAGTTCCAACTCCCTACCCCATCAGTAGTTATAAATGCTATAATATCTCCATTGTGCCTCTTTGTGCCCTATCGCCGCGCACAGGGCTATAAAAAGGGGCTTTAAGGCTCTAAACAGAAAACAGATTAGGGACATTGGAAATGTCCCGGTTTGAACGCGTATAGGATATCAAACTTCTGAGGAAAAACTTAGGTTCGTTGAACATATTAATTTACCCCCTTATTCTTAAACGTCTGCTAACTTTTGAAGCCGCTAAAATTTGTTTGTCCATTCGGTTTTAACAATGTGTCCACAAGAGCAAAAGGGACAAACACTTATTTTATTAGCGTCTTGTTAAGTTAACAAAAGGAAAAACTTAGGTTGGTTGAACATATTGATTTACCCCCTTATTCATAATAGTACATTGTACATCAAGGGAGGTAAGTACGGAATTACTAACGAGAGTAATAGAAGGCTCTTGACTTGACTTTTAATGACTCGAGTTAGTATTCCGCTTACCGACCGTGATGCATACAATGTTTTTCATTACACTTGCCGACAAAAAAATAAGTTTTAAGACAAAATATTATTAAATGACGTTCTGACATTTCTATTACTCCCTAGGGAATTTCACTTTTCTATTATTCCCGCTACGCATGCAAATAATGGCGCGCTTAGGCAGGCAAGTGTGATATATTCATATATTCATATTCAATCATTTATTTGCATAAATAAAAGCACTGAAGTCATGCATGCAAATACAATTTCTATCTGACTTAAAAAACTAAAACAATTAAATTTACTACAGATAATAATTATCACCATATAAAAATAAAAATCATAACTAGGTATGTCAAAAATAAAATAAGATACATTAATAAAAATATGTCCGGTACATTGGTCTTCTAAAACAATTTAATTTACTATAGCTAATATCACAATATAAACATACAAAAATCATAACTATAAAATATGTCAAATATTACATTTATTAAAATGTGTCAGGAACATTGGTCAAAATACTTATCATAATATTCATTAATGGAGTAAAAGGGACGACACATAAAATATTCTTTAACAGCTTTGTCAAAAGTTTTAATGTCATCTATACTTTTTAATTTCGTCAGTCAATAAGTTAAACACTTTTATGGCAGTATTATTTAAGCTTTTGTCAAAATTTACATAATGTGCATCATTTAAAAGTAACCTATTTCTATTTCTTAAATTATAAACATTAATGGTTGCACCTTGCTCTAAGTATAAGTGTTTGTTTGTGAACACGTAAATACAAATTTTATACAGGTACATGGAAATCACAGTCATAATTCTATTCTTAGTAAATATACTACGATGCGACTCAGGTATACTACGACATCCTTCCACTATTCTTATGGCTTTTTTCTGTTTAAGTAAAACTAGATTTATACCAGTTCCGTTACCCCAGACCTCAATGCAATATCGAATTATGCTTTCGAAATACGAAAAATACATATTTAATAATACTTCTTTACTTGAAACGTTAGATAAAGCTCTCATTGCATAACACGCCCCCCCTAATTTTGTATTAAGTTTTGATGATGAAAATTGATTTACCCCCTTATTCATAAACGTCTGATAACTTATGAAGCCGCTAATAATTGTTTGTCCATTCGGTCTTAGCAATGTGTTCATAAAAGCAAAAGAGACAAACAATTATTAGCGGCATGTTAAGTTAACATAAGTTAATGAATAAGGGGATTAGCCCTTAAATTGGCAACTTAAAAAAAAATGCGTTCTAGCCTCCTTGCCATTGTGTAGAGCAGAAAAATCTGTCTTTAAAAAAAAGTGGGTCAAAAAATATGTGCATTTTGAGATACGTTGCCAATTTAAGGGACCTTCACGATTGTCACTCATGTCATGTTACATCGAAAACATCGAAATTTTAATCAGAATGAAGGGCAAGCAATCTTATTCGCGTGAAATCCATTGATTTACAAATGTAAGCGCCTTGAAATATATATTTCCAAGCTATTAGATGTTGTGAGTGTTATGTGTAGGCTTAGTGACAATGGCAACCCTAGCCTTGAAGTGAATAATCAAGACTATTCAGGACCAAATGCGGCTGCTAGGTGTTGATAGTTGATACATTTTCTCGCCAGTCTGCCTGTGACCACGGGTGTAACATCATGCCCGAAACGTTTGTCTTTAAAATATTGAATTGTATTTTCTTTATAGAATCCAAAAACTATGTAATTTTTTCATTAGATAATCAGTGTTATATTTTTTTTTTATGTGTTATAAATTCAGGAAAAATTCAATATAATCTGATGTTGAAAATGATTCTACCTATCCTGTACATTTGAAAACTCTTTGGAATCAGCCCGTTAACAGTATTTTCTATGAAAAATTACACCTGACACTTATTATTTGGCTTGGCCACGAATCCACAACAGTATCGACAGCACGCATACCTCACTCTTGCAATCTTAGCACAGCTTTGCCCCAGAAGCCAACACCATAAGCGAGAAGTGAGCTAAAGTAGCCGTAGTAGCTTTTATCACTTTGCTGGTTTTAAGGCTTGGACGCAACGCAAGCTACCTAGGGCGTAGCTTACCTATCAATGAGAGCCTACTCTCATTCACACAGGATTTCCTATATATCCTATAAGAGATTGCTGCCTGAGCATGGATAACTTATTTTTTATCTAGTTAGGTACATATCAGTTAAGTCTAGCAATGTACCGAGGAGAAGTTTCATAAATTGCGAAACTTCTATAGAGAATGTTCACGGCAATTTAAATTTTACAAGCAATCTAATCATGCTTAAACTTTATATTTTTATGCCTTGTTTACTCAATTGTAAAATATAATATTCTTCATAACATTTTTTATAAGTTCTCGTGGAAACATTCTCAATGAGAACTTACTCTTGAACTCTCATGAAAATTCTCGGAAATTTTCCCGCAATTTTAAGAATGTTCTGCAACTTGTACATTGCTAGTTCAGCCACAGGAAATCTAAGGATGTTGCAAAGCATATGAAACACATTTTTTGTGAAATAATTTTAAAGTTCCGATCAAGGGCCTGTTACATAACATTACTAGTACACGTCTCTTTAAGAGAGATAGAAAAGAGAATTTCGCTTATGGTATTAGTTGTAATTTGACTAATTTGTTGTACAATAGCCCCCTGGGCCTGTTTCTCGAAAGCTTATAACTTGTAATAGGTACACGTGGTAGTCTATTTTTAACGCCATTCATTCGATTTCGGAATATTACATAATAACTTACAAGTAATATTACTTTTTTCTTTTCTTTTCTTTATGTTGTAATTTAAAGTACCTACATACTAAATTACAAGTAATATTACAAGCGAAAGTCTCTTTCTAGAGAGAGATAGAAAGATACTTTCATTTGTAATATTACTTGTAATTTATAGTAGTAATATTACAAGCGGTAGTATTTTTCTAGAAAGATAGAAAAGAAACATCCGCTTGTAATATTACTTGTATTTTATTTTATCACGCAATGGACCTCTGACTTTTACTTTTATTACAAGTTAAAAGCTTTAAAAAACCCTCAGCGTTGATAAACTCGATGTTTTTGGTACCTACCTATAATATGATATCTGATATGTTTAAATACCTGAATTTATTTATTTATTTTATTTATTTTGGGCATCAATAGCAGTTTTTTAGAAATATACGAAACTGAGTGTACAGTAAACAAAGCCCATAAAAGATGTTCACAAAAATACAATCACCATAAACAAAATAGAGCATGCGCATTTGAAAAGTATTGCACGTATCCTAGAAGTATTTTGTTAATCGGCATGTTTTCAGTATTTTGTGACATCAGTAGGCTTAGCACAGGATTAATGCGACAATATGTCGCCGCGAGATACATTATTCACCCGTTTTTCATTCATATAGTTAGTAAAAGATGGAAAATATATCTCGCGGCGACATACTGGCATACCAATCGTGTGCTAAGCATACTGACACGTGTGTAACAAATGAAATGCTGTCACTGAAATGAAGTCCAATCGGCAGTAAATGCTTGCATCTAACATTTTTTTTTCTACATCCCTATCCACTCATCTAAATATGTAATCCAATCCCGCCCTATTCCTATTGATAATCAAGGACACTTTACCCTGAATCTCTTTGAGGATGCATTGCAACCCTTCTTTTGTGTGGCGGAAACTTCGTTATCGACAGCTCAAGTTGCATACCGTATCAGATTGTATGATAGTTCAAACGCACAACACAAATAAACTGAATGGAGTGTCCAAAACCAGTAAACAGCTACTTATAACTCCTGTTTCTAACCGACTTTAAAAAAGAAGGAGGTTTTTCACAAAAATATATCTTTTAATTTTTTTTTTCGCAATATTTTTGTTAAAAATCTTAAAAATAGTTTAAAGGGGAAGTGACGTCACATAGCTGATTCAGAGCTGCCACTATAACCAAAAAAATCTTTTGGTTGGAATGTCACTGGTTGTTACAGTTTTTCGTCGTTTTCTTACGTGTATGAAACATCACTTGTGACGTCATTTAGCTGATTTTTGACGTTTATAACTTACGCTCTTTCTGCTCGAAGTAGTAATAAAAAGGGATAATCGCACTAAAATAGCATTTTTTTTAAACATAAAAAAATACGTGTCTTTTAATATTGACTTCTTTCAAAACAGACAATAAAAACTAGGACTAAAAAATATGAAATGTTGTCAATTAAGAGTAACTTTAAAAAAATCCATGATTACACTAATGAATCCCATGTCTGGTTTAATTGATCGCCCGTATTAGATTTACACACTGTATATTAGAAGTTAGTTATAATATGTCAGTCAAGCCACAGGAAATAAAAGCATGATGTTGCAACGCATATCAAACACATTGTTTGTGGAATTATTTTAAAGTTCCCATATCCGTTATCGGTCAATGGGCAACGCCTGTTTGTCCACGGGTTTTATCGTATTTGATCGACATACAATATCCATGAACTGTTGGTTTTGAGATACAATTGTGGGTTTTTGATGTTCGACGCAATATTATTCCGAGAAACGATAAAGTATTCGCTTCAATGGGAAGTCTGTGAGAAGTACAATAAAGGAAAAAACATAGTATTGAATCGATAAGGAGCAAAAGCGAATAAATATATACTTTAGCATTTATAAGGATAATCTTGAATTGATACTGACGTTACAGATAATCTTTAAGTCAAACCTTTATTTGAATGCGGTCCAACTACTCAGATAAGAATATGTAGTAGATTGTTAATGGACATGAAATACAAATGGACGTAGGCCTCTCCTATTAACTATGCGTACAAAACGCATTAGGAGGTAAATGCCCATAATTGGGCAAGCGGGTTGGCGATCGCAGTAGGTAATGTGTCCACTATGATGACACTGCTGCCCATCATCAATCTTTTATCAAATAATGGTCAGTGACACTTCAATCCTATATAAAATTCAAATACATAGAATCCATCTATGGCCAAAGAACAAAGTATTAGTGCAAACACAAATAAATGCTCTAGCCAGGATTTGAAGCCGGAACCTCCCCTTTCGTAGGCAGGGTCGCTACCAACAAGGCTATGGCTGACTTTCATAAAAACAATCTCAAATACGTCTCGACAGAAAAGGCGCAGGTAATCAAATCACAGCCCTCTGAGACTCGCGCACAAACTTTTATCCCCACGATATCAAATTTTAGCAACAAAACTGCCACAATGAAACGTCACCGGCCAAATAATATTATTTATGCAATAAAGCGTACAATTGTCGCGCGCGCCGCCCTTAAAACAACAATGTGGATCCAACAATGCAAGGATTATTGCATTGTCCCTGTCACAATCGAGTGTTATTCCGTTCCCATCACTATGTCAATCAGCAACGCACGCTATTGTGACCCTTACTGCCTTCGTTATTCCATGCGCTTTAGAGGTTACATTGGGTTGTAGTGCGTTGGTGATTTTGACACAAATAGTGCAGACCCAGTCGACATAGCGTCCGATTATGCGATAGAATCGTGATTGTCAGCGACTCGGTAGTAATTATGCGAGTGGACTGGGCGATAGTTCGCGCGATGTTTGGTTCGATGTTTTGTGTATGATTAGGATCATTGTTCTGAAGAGAATCATGTCATAACGATGCGATCGCGATTATGGGTTAGCATTAGGTCAGTGCGTATAAATGTGCGTGGTAAAACAAAACGGACGTTTTGCCGTTGGAGATGCTGGTAAATTACAATATTTTTCATCGTCGTCTGAACAATATAACCGCGTCTGTTCATTTATAGTAGTTTTTATCTACATCCATATCATAAGTTGTCTACAATATGTTTAGCGGCGGTAAGCAAATAGCCTACTTTAAGAAATCTGTATCTGTGGGTGTATCATAATTTTTACTTTACGATATCGGCAACCGATATCTTAATCACAATTAAATTTCGAACATTCTGTTAAAAAGAAAAAACACACTTTAACTTCGATTATCGAATTAATCGATTTGTAATTTCATTCACATTAAAATTCATATTCCATACATTCTTCTAAATCTCGAATACTGAGAATCGATTTGAGAATCGATATCGACTCAAGACCTTACCTGGTTTATGAATAAAAAAAAACTAATGTCAGTTCAGTCATTTGTTTTGTTTGAATTGTTTCAAACAAGGAGTTTGGAGGGTTGCCTATAGGTTACACACTAAAGAGGTCCGTGCTCTGTGGTTTCAAACATACAACTTTTTTGGACTGTTGACTTGAAAGTTAAATATTATCGAGTTCGTTGTGAAATATTTACACTGAAAAATTATTTATGACGACGAAGACAGTGATGTTGAAATGTGTGAAACACCACCAGAAATCCGGGACGCCGCTACAACCGTGACCAATAATTTGCTGCCACAAAAATAAACATATTGTAGAAAACTTATTATATGCATGTAGATAAAGTTATGTATGTGACTGTACATAATTAGGCATTAAACACTCGTGTGATCTTATTATGAAACTCGCCTACGGCTCGTTTCATAAAACCACACTCATGTTTAATGCCTCTTATTATGCGCCAGCCACATAAATAACTATTATTATTTAATATTTTATAATCATTGCAAAACTCTTCAAATCATTTTTGGGTAATAAATAAATATCTTGGGACATCTTACACACATCGACCTAGTCCCACGGTAAGCTCAATTAAGGCTTGTGATGTGGGTACCAGGCGACGATAATAATATATATAATAGATAGATAAATATAGATACTTAAATACATAGACAATTAGACAGCCATGACCAAGGAACAAATATTTGTGATAAATAAATACACAAATAATGCCCGCGCCGGGATTCGAACCCGGAACCTCCAGCCTCATAGGCAGGGTCACTACCAACTTGGCTACGGAGGCTGACAAATAGATATTTAGTTATTATTAATATAGATTATTATAGGTCATTAGGTAAAACAATATATTATCTGGGCAGGTCTCTATTTTTATGTCGTCAGATTTTTTTTGAGCAAAGTAGCTGGTGGTGCTGCTGGTGGTTATAATAATTTACCTAACTACCTACATAAAAAATGAACAAAACTTTAATAAATTTCTAAAAAAATTAAAAGCATTCCTCGTAGACAACGCATTCTATTCTGTATAAGAATATCTAGAATATAAAGGAAATATTTAATTTATTTAATTTAATTTTAATAGAACAAAAAAAAATATAATAATTAAATATCGTCCTCTCTGCTGCCATATATAACTTCATTACCGGCCGTATAAATGTAAATATATTGTATTGTGGTCTTATTGTACCTATAGGGCCATTAGTTAGTTACTTTTAGTTAGTTTGTCAACTTATTGCAGTGCCCTTACAGGGTTGTGTCGAGCCATTACCATTTTATAAGATCTTTTGTACACACAAAGCAATGATTAAATGAATACTGAATACTGGTCTGATATATCTAATGGCGACTGTACAGTCAAAGGCAAATTAAGGTGTATATAAAAATGCTCAAAGATTTATGTCTTAATACACTTTAATTCTCAGTAGGTACCTAATAAGAACGTCGTAACATATTTATGAGAGGATTTTTTCGAAACATATTTTTGTAAATTATAAATATTAGATGTCATATACCAAAGAAAAACGACCAAGATCACCTATGTCCGAGGTGGGGATCGAACCCACGTACTCAGCTTTCGCGGCTGATGCCTGTACCCCTCGGTCACTCGGTCTTAGCAACCACCGGTCAAATTTCTCGGGTATATGCAATCCCTTACAAGGCTAGGCGCCTTTGACCATTCTCTAAGGGCAAGCACTAACTACATGCAAAAAAGTACAAATCAAAATATTTAGTTCATAAATAATTTGATTTGTGTTTTCACAATATGTTCCATATTTTTGTACTTGACTGTACATAAGACGCAATAAAGAATTTACTTGATATTAATTTGACACAATTCAACCCTTTTATATAATTTTCGACCCACTTTTTGCATTTTAAGATCTCTATACACATCGTCGAGGAGGATAGAACACACGATTTTTTATTTGCCAAATAATGGGTGATGCTCATAAAATGACAAATTTTGATAGTCAGTTTTCAGGAGATTAATAAAATGTAGCCACGAATATAAACCACGATAAAAAACAACAATGAGAACACACATTAAAAAAACCAAACATCGTGTCACCCCTAAAAGGAAACTCGACACCGTCCGATAACATACACGAAGCCATACATCCCATACATATCGTCCTATTCGCGAGAAACGAATACCCGTGGATATTGACTCATTACTTACAGAACCTCGGATCTACACCAATCAGTTCATAGGAATATCGCCTTTCTTTCAGTCTAAATAGGGGTGTTTTTTGTATCAAACGAGTGTGGCAGAAACGGGGTTGAATAGGTATAGCGACGATATTGACTCTTTATCACTTTTGTTATGCCGGTTGACATTTCGTAAGACGATCGATTCTGACCGTAGAGTACTTCCTTTAGACTCCTCAGGTTTTCCATAAGGCATGACTACAATCAAGAAAATTGCTGCTTATAATGAACATAAATGCACAATGCGCACCTTGTCATAGAAAACATTGACTTGTTCTCTGAATGAATTCACAAGGTCAACATTATACATTATTTGTTGTACACCGTGTTTTTATTGATTTCCGTTAAATTAAAGGGAAGCTTATTTAGGTCAAAAATAATCAATTTCTCTAAGAAACTAGTATCTTAACTCTTACTATTCTTGAGTTATTAAAAAAATAAATTTAATGACTGAATAAGTGTATTGCAATCTTTATTACATCCTAATGCTACTTATTTTGACATGTGCCGTCAGTCACCTGAAATTAACTTTTGTGGTCTCTCACACTTACCATTTCATTTATTATGTATGAAAACGAAAAAAGATTTTTTTTCGAGTTCTACTAAAAGCTATATACCAGGTAGGTAGTTCCAATTAACGTACCAAACATCCTGTTAAATTTAACGAATTCAAACAAAACACGGTGTAGACGTAATAATTATGTATGAATAGATTAGGTAAATCCTGTAAAAATAGTTGTAAGGGTAAATAATAAAATAAATAATTTCCTTGACACAATGCACACCGCTGACATTTTTTATGATTAATGGACTTCACTGGACTTAAACAATTATTTCTGTAAGCTGTCGGAGACATACTTAATTTATAAGTAAATTGTAGAGTTGTCTATGGTTTGACAACGGCTTCTTCCTTTGTACTTCTATCATTACGTATCGACCTTTAATATATTTATTCTTATTAATTGTTATAAACGTGTTTCCTTGACATGGTGCCGAAAAAGATGTTCAGTTATATTTGATTTCCCGCGTGTATTGTTATTTCGAGTGAATATTCAGTGATTCAATAATAAATTCAAAATTAAAATCTCCAAATTTTCCATTATAGAAGATTGAAGTACGTCAAAATTTGACAATCTCATTTTATTCCCGAAGTCGCATTAAAACTCCATCGTCATATTTGATTTTAAACGCAACTTGTCAAAGTGTCAATTCGAACTGGATAGTGACACAGACATATCCATTTATAGTAGTGCAACTTCATATTGCACGTGCAACATGGAGATGGAGAAAAAGAAATGGGATGCGGCTTTAAAGCAATACAAGTCTTCTATAGAACGTGTTGAACGTGCGTTAGCACGACACAAGGATTTTACCAAGGAAGATTTGGAGGTACGAAAAAATATTTTGAAGGAAGCATATGCAAAATATAAAGAGTCGATCATAAATTTGCTAGCCTTAGACGTGCCCTGTGATGACGACGATGATATCGAAGACTGCTACATGAATTCTTTGGCAAACATAGAACGTCTATTGAAGTCGAAGGTCTGTACGAATACTTCTATACAGCACACAGAAGATTCACAAGGCATAGCAAAATTACCATCTCTGGATATCCCAATTTACGACGGTAAGGACATATCCAGCTACAAGCCGTTCATTGAAATGTTCCGTGCTGTAGTCCATGAAGACACCCGGATTTCAAACATTCAAAGGCTTTGTTTCTTAAAGAAGTATTTAAAAGGAGAGCCATTACAAATAATTGATAGCCTACCGATTGTTGGTGAGTCATACGAACCGGCCCTACAGTTACTGGATAAAAGGTATGATAACCCCGCCTTACTTATTAACAGCCACGTCACCAGCCTACTGGATCTGCAAGGGTTGCATCGAGGCACGTCCCAGCAACTGCGTGATTTTGTAGCATCTGTTAGGCAGCGTGTTAAAGCTCTTGAAAATCTGAAGCAACCCGTTAATAAGTGGAACGCAATCTTGTCGTGCATTTTAATACGCAAACTTGACCCCTATACTGCAAGGTTATTTCACGGTGACAGGGATACCACAACAGTTGTGTCTGTTGATGAGTTGTTAGAGTTCTTGGAAAAACGTGCGGTTACTCTCGAGGCCAGCCCAGCTGTCAACGATAAAGTACATAAGCCAGTGAGTAAGTCCGTGAATCTTGCAACGGTCAACAAGGTAGAAAACCCACAAGTTCTGCAACCACACTGTTCTTTCTGCAATAAGAAACATAAACTATTCAAATGTCCCGATTTTCTTGCTCTGAAGCCGGAGCATAGAAGTGAATTCGCTGTAAAAAATAAGTTGTGTCTAATTTGCCTTACGTCTCATGTCAAAAAGTGTAGGTATAATTTTAAGTGCAATCTATGTCATTCCAGCCTTCACAACACTTTGATACATGTACCAGTCGACCAGCCTGCACCGACGGCACAAGGGAGTGAATGTGACAAACCTTCAGTAAGCATGCATGTTGCACAGGATACCAGCAACTATGTACTCTTACCAACAGCCAAGGTAATCGTAGTTGGAGCTGATAATAAGAGACACATAGTGCGTGCACTTTTGGACAGTTGCTCTCAAACTTCGTTTTGCACATCTGCATTTGCCAACCAACTAGGGTTGCCACAACATGAACTTCACAAAAATATTGGCACTTTAGGGGACATTTACAAAAATAAGTTTGATAAATCCATTAATCTGACTATAGAGTCAACGGTTCGTGACTTCAAATTGGGTGTTACATGCTCAATTATATCAAAAATTACATCGAAGTTGCCTCAGAAACAAATAGACTTAAGCAACTTCGTAATACCAAAAAATATAGCTTTAGCTGATAAAGAGTTTCATATTCCAGGAGAAATATCACTGCTGCTAGCCAGTGATGTATTCTTCAAAATAATCCAAGATGGCAAAATAGAAGGCGGACCAGAGGATCCCATCCTGCTCAACACTCAGCTGGGATACATCATCTCATCCACCAGCCAAACCGGTACCACTTCATCCATTGCTATGCATACAGTCGTTGAACCAGATCTTGACCACTGCGTTCGTCAATTTTGGGAGGCAGAGAAGGTTCCTGATATGTATCATGAATCCCTGTCAGAGCACGAGTATAGCGAAAAGGTATTTCAGGAGTCGGTAACCTTAAAAAATAATACATTCGAGGTCAAATTTCCGCTCAAGGTTGAATTGCAGGATGTTGACCCTTCTAATTGATATGCGATTGCCTTGCAACGTTTATACAGCCTAGAAAGGCGATTTACAAAGGATCCTGTTTATCATGATTTATACAAAAAATTCATACACGAATACCTGGAACTAGGTCACGCGAAATTCATTGATACAAAAAACAGTGATCCTCAAAGTGATCCGTTGATATATTTGCCACATCATGCAATTTTGCGTCCTGACAGATTGACAAATAAGTTGCGCGTTGTCTTTGACGGGAGTGTCAAAACAAAAAACGGTCTCAGTTTGAACGATATAATGTGCAAAGGTCCTCCAGTTCAAAGATCTTTGTTTGATATTATAATGCAGTTTCGAACGCATAAGTATACATTACAATGTGACATTCGACACATGTATAGGATGATTCTAGCTCATCCAGATTACAGGCGGCTGCAGAACATTTTGTGGCGTGAAGATGGAGTTATGAACGTCCTGCAATTGCAAACAATTACATACGGTTTGACCTCGTCGTCATTTTTAGCAACAAGATGTCTCATCGAGTTGGCAAGAAGGCACAAAGAAGAATATCCACTTGCTAGTGAGGCCATCATAAATAGTTCATATGTCGATGATATTCAAACTGGCAATGACACCTTACAGGGCTTAATGCAGCTTAAAGACGAGCTCATTTCAATTATGAAGCTTGCTAACTTCAAGCTTCATAAATGGATTTCAAACAGCTCAACACTGCTAAGCGTTCTGCCTCCAGAAACTTTAGGTTTCAATACTAAAGACATCGATCAAGACAAATCAGTGGTCAAGATATTGGGCTTGTCTTACGATGCGAAGGCTGATGAGTTCCAGCTGAGTGGTCGCGTTGTAAACCCCGTGGAATCTCCGACTAAACGGAATGTGTTGAGCGCTATCAGCAGGCTGTTTGATCCGATGGGATTCGTTGGTCCTGTCACTATGAAGGCCAAACTTATTTTAAATTTGCTTTGGCAAAATGATCTTCAGTGGGACACACCACTGCCCAATGATTTAGTGCAAATATGGGAATCATTTTACACAAATCTTACAAATATGCCGACCATTCACATTCCCCGATATTTGGAATTGGCAGATGCAGATGAAGTTCAGTTGATTGGTTACTGTGATGCATCTGCTCAAGCATACGGCTGTTGCATTTATATTAAAGTCAAGGCAAAGGGTGTTGTTCACATTCACTTGCTTTGCTCTAAGTCCAGGCTGGCAGGTGTAAATTCTAAATTAACTATACCCAAATTGGAACTGAACGGTGCGCTTTTGCTAGCAATGGTTATGAGAAATGTCGCTACAAATTTAAGCATTTCTGATGTACATTTATTTTGCGATTCAAAGATTGTTCTAAGTTGGCTGGAAATTGCAACTGTGAAGGTTCCTGCTTACATTGGCAATAGAGTTCGCGAAATTAACAAATAGGCGGAAGGTATGTTCTGGCATTTTACTCCGGGCTTACTAAATCCGGCTGATATTCTCTCTAGAGGGTCAGATCCGCAAAATCTTGCTGAAAACATGTTATGGAAGCATGGACCTGATTATTTGACTGATTGTGAAAATTACAATTTGTTTTTATCCGAAGTAGAAAAACCTTTTCATACCAACAGTGACGAATATGAAACACGTTTGACAGTCGTGGATAGTGTGCCAATACATCCATTCTTTGAGAAATATTCAAGTCTGTACAAAACCGTAATTGTGATGGCTTACATACTGAGATTTATTAACAAATGTAGAAAGAACGTCACTGAGGCAGGAAAAGTTTCTTTCACAGAGTATAGGGCAGCTTTCATAATGACAATTAAAGCTATTCAGACTCACTATTTTGCTGAAGAAATGAAATGTATTGCAGAAAAAAGACAAATTAAGGGGCAACTTTGTCGTCTTTGTCCATTTTTAGACAAAGAATCAGTATTAAGAGTTAGCGGCCGATTGCAGCATTCAGATTTAGACTTTTCAAAAAAGTTCCCCATTATTTTGCCAAAACATTGTCATATAACGACATTAATTATAAGACAAGAGCATTTAGCTATGTTACACGGTGGCTCGAAACTTATTCTTGGTAATCTGTTTCAGAAATATTATATTGTCAATTCTGTACGAGAGGTAAAGAGTGTCATCTTTAAGTGCGTTATTTGCCGTAGACATAAAGCCGAAGCTTCAAAGCAGTTAATGGGTTCGCTTCCCAAAAACCGTGTTACTCCTGATTGGGCCTTTAAAAAGGTGGGCTTAGATTATTGCGGCCCATTTGACATTAAGCAGTCCTCAAAACGAAACAGCATCATCACAAAGGGGTATGTTGCTTTATTTATTTGCTTTGCTTGTAAAGCTATTCATTTAGAGGTAGTCTCGGACATGTCCACAAATATATTCCTGGCAGCACTTAAGAGATTTATCGCTCGCAGAGGAGTTCCCACTGATATATACTGTGACAACGCCTCAACTTTTAAAGGTGCCAGTAATCAGCTGCGGGATTTGTACAATTTACACAGCAGTGAGGAGTTTCAGAGTGCCGTGCACAATTATTCTCTCCAAACGGAAATAGCATTCCATTTTATCCCACAATTCAGTCCCAACCATGGTGGTATTTGGGAGCGTAGTATCCAATCCTTTAAATTCCATTTAAAAAGAATTTCTGGCTGCAAAACCTTCACGTATGAGCAATTTAACACAATTACAATAGAAATCGAAGGCATCTTAAATTCACGCCCCCTCATGCAGCTTACCACGCAAGATAATAATGATTTTTCTTGTTTGACTCCGGGCCACTTTTTAATTGGTTGTCCGATTCTGACCATTCCTCAACATGATTTAACTGATATAACAACTAACCGTTTACAATTTTGGCGAACTTGTGAACAAATAAAACAACATTTCTGGAAGGTTTGGTCGAAAGATTATTTATCTTCTTTAAACGAACGCACGAAATGGTATAAAGATCTGCCTAATCTCAAAGAGGGCGCTGTAGTTCTTTTGATAAATCTTAACACCCCTCCTCTTCATTGGCCTCTAGGAAGGGTCACTAAAATATTTAGTGGCTCTGATAATAAAGTAAGAGTTGTAGATGTTCGAACAGCTGATGGTAAAACACATCGTAGGGCTGTGTCTAAATTAGTTATTCTGCCAGTAGAATAATTTTATTATTTAATTTTAAGAAACTGTACCTAAGCAAGTTCCTTAGGTTCCGTTAATTCATTTGTTTATGTACCTACTAATGGAGTATAATGTTAATTTAATGTTTTTTATGTTTCTTACTATTCAAGACACTAATTATATTCCTTTCTCCGGGGCAATTATGTCGGAGACATACTTAATTTATAAGTAAATTGTAGAGTTGTCTATGGTTTGACAACGGCTTCTTCCTTTGTACTTCTATCATTACGTATCGACCTTTAATATATTTATTCTTATTAATTGTTATAAACGTGTTTCCTTGACATAAGCTATAATTTGTATTTGCTATTTGAATTGAAACAATGCTATTATATGTTACAATTACTTGTAAATATTTTGGTTTGTAATTGTTCTTGCTGTATTTTACACTGTGCCTGAACAAAGAATAAATAACAACGCTGTCATCAAAATAATTGTTATTAAAACTGTAGTGCTTCATTACTAAAAAAATAAATTATGACGAGTTAGTACCTTGATTTGCAGTTTTATTCATGACAAGCATCGTGTATTATGTTTAAGTGTACGAATTGGCCATGCTAAGCTATTTACTTAAGATGAGCAATTGCTCTTTTTGGTATTCAATAGCACTTCAAATCATTATTAATTATCTTTTATTTAAAAAAAGATCATAATATATCATGCTTTTAGTTGTAATTTAAAACTAAACAGCATGATATAGACCCAGATCACATTTGTTGCATTTGTTTGCTTACTAAATGTTAAATGCGGTCTTAATTCGTCAGCCTCCGTAGCCTAGTTGGTAGTGACCCTGCCTACGAAGCTGGAGGTTCCGGGTTCGAATCCCGGCGAGGGCATTATTTGTGTATTTATTTATCACAAATATTTGTTCCTTGGTCATGGCTGTCTATGTATTTAAGTATCTATAAGTATCTATCTATTATATATATCGTCGCCTGGTACCCATATCACAAGCCTTAATCGAGCTTACCGTGGGACTAGGTTGATTTATGTAAGATGTCCCAAGATATTTATATTTATTTATATTTAATTGTGTTTCTCTTCCCTATAACGTTTTTTTTTCAATATTTTTCACTCATGCTTGAAATGCGATGTCGAGACAGTGATAATTGTTGACGTTAAAAATTCCAGTGACGTTAAATATCATTGGGACATCTTACACAAATAGCGGACTTTCAGCTTCGGAGGGTCACTACCAACAAGGCTACGGCTCCACTTTATTATTCGTGTTATTACGAGTAGGCATTACCGAAATACTCCTGCATAATGTCATGTCATGGTGGATCATCACCATCAGTCTTTGAAGTGTTAACAGCTTGCTGGGCTATCGATTTACTTGACTGTTTGATAGTATTAATAAGGATAAATTTAAGGATGCAATATACAGTTTATTTTTGTGATACCTTAATAAAGATTTTCTATGTCTATGTCTACGGAGGCTTACAAATAGTAGAGTACGTGATACTATGGTTCAGTAAGAGTTGTCTCGTGCACAATCTATACAGAATGTAGATAATCTGTGATTCCAACAAAAACTCGGGTCGTCGACCGTCCACTATCAATTCCTTCATTACTCTGTTTGCCGTCCAAATAAACACGCAAAGGAAATACAAAATAAACATCTGTAGAAAAAACGTATCTTTTTATCGATATTTTCGTCAAGTTAATCGGAGCAAATATCGATACGATTCGATATGAAGGCGCGCTTTATGTGGACGCGCAATAACGTGATCTGTTTTTTATTGCGAGGCATATAAAAACGTTATCGGGATCTTAGGTATTATTTGCTTGTGCATTTTGGTAGTTGTATGAATGATTTCATTTGCTATAAGTACTTTACTCCGAATTATCTGAGCAGCCCTCTATTTTCACGTCGTTAGAGTCAAAGGTGGATTAAACTAACAGTAGAAGTAGCATAATGCTACGGGCACCGCGCACAAGGGGGCCACGTGCTTCGATATGTATAAACTATATTGTATAGATATTTATTGCACTTTGCGCGCATGTATAACTTCGACCTTGACAGTACTTGAGTACTCGTAATTACTTAAATATCGCTATAAAGTGTGCTACGGACCCCACGCCTGTTGTATCCTACATTGGTTAGAGTTCACGTTCAGAAAATGCTGAGCACCCCGATTATTCCATTTAGGTACTATTACATTTACTCATTTTAATTTACCTATTAAGAAAATTTACATTTTAATTATTAATACAACGGTCTACGAACAAATAAAACATGGAAGCCGCACGCCATACTAATTTGCCTTTCAAAAATGGTCTTGAATTTTAGTTGATAAGTGTCTCCCCCTCTTGAATGCATCACAACTAATTTGAATGTCAACCTTTAAAAACTTAAACCGCCATTTCAAAATAGTTGTGATTGATCCATCAAAGTATTGATTCGCTATATTCTACATATAAACATTTGTCAAAAATGTTGCGCCTAAATATGCGCGCGGTGTTAAGAAAAGCGTTATGTCCTGCCCATCTTGGCACAATTGAACAACTGTTTTTGGGGGCACTTTTGAGCTGGTGTTAGATGTCCAGGTCGCAGACAACACTTTGCCGGTGTAGGTAATATCTAGTAACTCAAATTATGTGCCTTTTGTGGCATTTTACCGACGCCTCTAGCTACATTTTCTCGCTGTACATCAATGTTGGTTGCACATTATGTGCAGAAGTCGACTGCTCTTCCTAACATAAGCCAACCAATAGGGTTAGCCCATGATCAAAGCAACAATATCTGGCAGCGACATAACTTATCCGAAACTACCCGTCCAGGCGCGAATCCAAGGGAGGGTTCAGGGTAGGCATTGACTTATGACATGATAGTATTTTACACTGGAATCAATTTATTCGATAGTTAAAAACAAGCACCTAGGCATACCTAGGTCCTAGGTCCAGTGTCCGTGCCTCTTTTATTGATATAGTTACTAAAAATCGAGAAGTCTAACTCGCGCGACATACTGTCGTATCCTCAATGGCACTGGTCTCACCGCGAGCTACTAAGCTATGAACTATCGGCTATAAACACGAACAAAAGATACGCACTCCCGTCTCTCTTTTTTACACGGGACTGCGTATCTTTTGTTCGTGTTTGTAGCCTATAGTTCATAGCTTAGTAACTCGCCGTGAGACCAGTGCCTACAACTGTATCTGCGGTCTCACCAATCATATGCCAAGCCTACATGCGTTTCGCAATTCCATTAAACGATTTGCAATAGGGCCTCATGAAATGAACTTGAATTACAAACCCTCTCTTTCCAGAGCCCTCCACATGAAAGAACACCCTGACTACAAATACCGTCCGCGGCGAAAACCCAAAGCGCTCGTCAAAAAAGAGCCAAAATTTGGCTTCAACATCTCCGGGCTCATGGCGCCGGTGCCGCGACTGCTCACGCCGTCCATGCCGCCGCCCATGCCCATGCCCATGCTGGACAAGCCCGAGCTGGGCCGGGCGCTGTTCCCGCCGCTGCCGTACCCATTCTATCCGTTCAAGCTGCCGGATGATGGGAAGCTGGCGGCCGAGTTGGCGCATTTGCAGGTAATGGCTAATGTATGTGATTTTTCATTAATGTTTCGACACTTTGCATTTATAAATGTCAACATTATAAATATAAAAAGCTTCCTGCGTTTATTACCCTACAGCTCTGGCCTGAGAAAGTGATTCTAATAATTTATTCCTGGTAAAAAATATTAAAAAAAACTCACTAACAACATACTAATTTTACCACGAAATGGACTTGGCTTGGGAACCTCCTCCGTCCATGAACGAGAGGACCCGAAAGTAAGCGGTGATCTTCCGGCAACCCCAAACAAGAAGAGCAAAAATCATGAAGCGACAATTCAGATAATAAATACATTTGCCGTCTTACTCTACTGCTGCCCTTATGACTAATTAAAATAAAATTTTAAGTTGGAACAACGTAAAATTGGAACACAAAATATCATCATCAGCCTATGTTAGTCCACTGCTGGACGTAGGCCTCTCCTATTAACTATGCGTATAGACGCATTAGGAGGTAAATGCCCATAATCGCCACGCTGGGCAAGCGGATTGGCGATCGCAGTAATGTGTCCACTATGATGACGCTGCTGCCCGTCATCAATCTTGTAGAATGGTCAGTGACACTCTAATCCCTTAGTCGACTCTTACGACACCCCGCAGGAGGAGTTGGGGTGGTGACAAATGTATTCTTACTGCCACTTTTTCTTTCTTACTGCACAAAATATATCACCACGGTATAGAGTTGAAACGTAAGAGACACCATTTTTCTCAGACATCCATCTATATCATCTTCAATTGTCCCCAGGCTCTCTACGGTGGCGCCCTCTACAACAGCGCGTTATACAGCAGTTCCCTCTCCCCTTGCGGCTGCCCCCCGCGCCGCACCCCCTCGCCCGACGTCAAGCGGCCCGTCGCCTACGTCCTCATGAAGGATGAAGAGCCACCACAACACGTCATATGAAGGCCGGTGGCGCTCCCGGCGCGAGCGTGGCCAGCCTGGGAGCAGCCTTCTACGTCCATGAATGAGAGGAGTTCGTCTCCTGATAGCGTTTAAACACGATTGGTAGCAAGGGTGCTAGTATAGGATGTCCTCATGAAGTAAGAGCAGCGGCCCATGTTAAGGCTGCTGACATGGAAGCCTTCTACGTCCATGAATGAGAGTTCTTCTCCTGATAGCGTTTAGAGCACGATCAGTGGCAAGGGTGCTAGTATCCCTCCGGTCGACATTGGCCACTTCCTAATTTGTATCTTTCCAAACTTGTCCAATTCCTAATTCGTCCACTCCAACATCGTCCTTTTTCTGAATTGTCACTTTATGCATTCCAAAATTGACTACTTCCTAAACAGTCATTTCCCTATTCGTATTTTCCTAACATGTCCATTCCCAGAATCGCTAACTTCCCAATTTGTCCACTCTTATAGCGTCCTTTTCTTGGATAGTCAGTTCCCTATAAGGTACATGTCATTTGATTTATTAAGTTATTATTATTATATTAGCCTATTGTGTCTCACTGCTGGGCAAAGGCCTCCCCCTCTTCATCCATTTCATTTCATTTCATTTATTTATTGTTAGGTCATGAACATATTTTTATTCCATCATTCCTCCATTTCCATTCTTCTCGGTCCTGTGCAACATCCGGCCAATCTCTTAAAAAGGAGTCTAAGTTATCCCGCCATCGCCGACGGGGTCTACCTGGTCTCCGATTAGAGTTGTGGGGCACCCACTCTGTGGTTATTTTGGCCCGCAAATCATTCGGCATACGGCAGGCATGACCCGCCCAGTTCCGGGTACGATTCCTTAGTTTTACCTAATATGCTGCGTTCCATAGCTCGCTGGCAAACCCCGAGTTTGAACTTCTGAGAGTTCTGAGCTTCCGTCAAAGACCATGTCTGAGCACCGTAGATGAGGATTGGAAATATGCACATATCCATGAGCCTTTTTGATTGAACGTTTGAGTGACAGAGGTAGGTTTCCTTTCAGGAGGTCTTTCATTGCCCAATAGCTTTTCCAGGCGTTTTCAGTTCGTTACACTAGATTTTTTTATAACACTTCTGTGGCAAATAAGCATTCGGTTCGCCTGATAGAAAGCAGTCACCGTAGCCTATGGACGCCTGCAACTCCATAGGTGTCACACGCGCGTTGCCGACCCATTAGAAACTTGTACATACACTCCTTTTTTCCGCTCCTTTCAAATCCGCATTTTGTTCCCTTTCTAAATGTTTTGTTCCCTGTTATCAAGGTTCTATGTTGGTAGCAACGCACAGAATAAACATTACCAGCGGTTGAGAAAAAAAACAGCCAGTATAGGTATTTGTAACGCGTACTTATAGTATAGCTTATATAAGACGGCACGAATTTGTCGGGTCCGATCCTTCGTGTACCTTAACCCTAAATGCCTTTTCTTGTATTACTCACCCTCGATACAATATACCATTTTGCTCCCTAGTTATACAATCTACTATTATTTACTCGCAAATGTGATGAAATAGTACATTACGATACAAGAGCGAAAAATAGGAAATTAAAAACGAGTCGCGATAAATTGAAACACGACCCTCCGGGGAGTGGTTTAAATCGACACGAGTTGCGAATTACCTCTTCGCACGTATCGTACGACGTTTTACAGTACATATGGCCCTTTAAATTTTCGACGCAGGCACGAAAAGTGCTCATTATAGCCTCAGGGCGGTAAAGTAACACCATGTGTACTCTAAAAAACATTGTATGTATCACGGGCGGTATAAGAAATACGAATTCGTGTTAAAATTAATTCACACTCATTCGTAATTTCTTATTCACCGCCCTTAATACACAATGTACTATTACAGTACACATGGCGTTACATTATTATATTTTATTCGTGTTTAATATTGATAAAAAAGTAAATTATAAAATAGACAATTTTGGAAGTAGTCAAATTAGGAAATTTAATCATAAAGTGGTCAAATTAGGAAAGAGACTAGTTAGGAAATAGCTAAGTTTGGAAGTGGACTGGTTAGGAAATAGTCAAGTTTGGAAGTGGACTGGTTAGGAAATAGTCAAGTTTGGAAGTGGACATGTTAAGAAAGAGACAGGTTGAAGAGTGGACAAATTTGGAAAGATACAAATTAGGAAGTGGCCAATGTCGACCGGAGGGGCTAGTATGTTCTCGTGAAGTAAGTCATATGAAGGCTGCTGTCATTCTTTAGGCATTCCTTCTACGTCCATGAACGAGAGGAGTTCCTCTCCTAATAGCGTTTAAGGCACGATCAGCAGCAAGGGTGCTACATGATATCCTCACGAAAGAATAGTAGCAACACGTCGTATGAAGGCCTCCGTACTCCGTGAACATGACCAGCTTAGATAGGAGCAACCTTCTATGTCCAAGAATGAGAGAAGTTCCTCTCAGAGCGTTTAAAGCACAATCGTGTGGCGAAGGTGCTAGTGTAAGACGATAAAGGCGTCCTCAGTAAGTGTGAGGAGTATCAGCAAGCCATGTAAGCCGGTGGCACTTCATGAACATGGGCAGTTTGAAAGCCAGATCAGTCAGAAGATTGAAGTGAAACCTGATTGCGTTTAGAATATGCCACAGTTATGTGACAAGAGTGGATTTTTTGTTAGCCGCATCAGCAAATGAGTTTCATCATTCTCGCTTGTTGAATTTGTCTACTATCTTTTCGATTTATTGTTAGATAGTAGAAATGTGCCATTTTTCAAGGATAAGAACCAACTGTCTAAACTTTAATGACTTGCTGTTCATCGTTTTATTAGCTGACCGGCAACTGAGGAAAATAACTTTCAATCGTAAGAGACTACTGTCAATATACAAGTAATAACTGAAATACCTACAGATATGCCCTGCCCTTACACAAGCAGAACCGTGTAGTGATCAAATTTCGATCATAATAGCGGAGATCAAAATGTTTCACAATTTCTTGACTGGTGGAAAAGGTGTATTTAGATTACTTTGACCTCTTTGCCCGTATAACTGATTCTGTGGTCGTGTCAGATAGTGTCCCTTGCAGCCCGACCGTGTATCATCGCTAAGACTGAACCTTAGTGCAAATAGACACTATCAAAGTGCTAAAAGTGCTCAAGTGACGTACTAAGTGCAATCTTATGAACTGTGCAATGTAAGTATTTTGAATAGATAACATATCATAGTTTAGTGATAAAATAAGTGTTAGTAAAGTATATGTCAATTTGTAAAAAGACTTTCAACAATATTCCGCACTATATGTTAAATAAGTAGATGCAATTTTGAGCAAAAATAACCGTTTTTTAAATTATTTGGCCGTTGGAATTGTAGAAAACTAAAACATAACACAAATGAAATAATTTTCACTTCTATTTTGATTCCTCATGTCTCGAAAGTTGAAGAAGTACCTCAGTTTTTCGTGACTTTATTAACTGGTAATTTATAAAGTGCATTTAGTAACCCCCTTATTCATAAACGTCTCCTTAGGAAACTGATAAGTATCGTTTGTCCCTTTCGCTCATACAGACATATTGATAAGGTCTAAAGGGACGAACAATACTTAGCGGCTTGCTAAGTTAGGAGCCGATTATGAATAAGGGGGTAAGAAGACACTTATTAATGCTTGAAAAACCTTCAGGATTGATTTAATTCTAACGATTGTGGATTTTTAAACGTAGTCAATAAAGTGAAGATACTATGATTGTTACTACGTAAATAGTCTTGAATTGTAATTATCATATTTTCTTCGGTTACCGCGAGGATTACACATGAAATAAAACTATGAAAACGGATAATGGTCTGGTTGCATGACCACGCACCACCGCAAACGACGAACCCTGTAAAGTGTTCGAAACGTCGAAATGAAGTTAAAGTTAGTTAATATACGCGAGTTTATCCGTTTTCATAGTTTTATTTCATTTGTAATTACAATTTTAAAGGTACATATCACATCTTTCCAATGCATCGCTAGATATTATTGAAATTCCATATCGGCAATATAGTGCCTGACTGTCATATAACGTAAGAATAATTGTCTTGTATATAGTATTCCAATTAAAAATGTTTAATTGCTTTCAGACAAAATGCTTCCACTGCTCATATTGGATGAAATGCCATAACTATGATTTAGTGTACAGTAACTATATACATGAATAACTCTTTTTAAATACTATTTCAGTCAAAATCTGGGTTTTTAAGTAGCTATCTATGTACAGTCACATCTAAATAATAATTACCACTAAAATAGTACATTACGACATGATCGAAGGTTTGTGTATTTTTATTGAATAAATGGCTTGTATTGACATTACGACACAAGTCGTAGTGTAATATTACAAAAATATTAAATTCGAAATGAGTGGCGAAGTTTTAAATCGACACGAGTTACGAATTTCCTTTTGCACGTGTCTCGTACAACGTTTTTTAGTTTAGATGGCCCTCCGAAGTTTTGGACCTGACGACCACTAAAAAAGTATATTGTAAAAACGTCGTACCAGACACGTGCCAAAAGGAATTCGTAACTCGTCCCGATTTAAAACATCGCCACTCTTTTCGGATTTAACGTTTTTCCCACTTTTGTCGTAATGTACTCTTTTAATATTGATTCTAATACTTTCCTGACACGTAATGTAATTTTAAGTATTGTACATTTTATAGGATAAGAAATTGTTAGTAAAAATCATTCGTTTTTAAGTTTGTCATACGAAGTACTGATAGAGGTATAAATTGGAACATAAATACCTACCCAATATTTAGTGTAATTATTTATAATCCAAATCATAAAATATCGAACTCAAAGTGTAACAAAAGTAGTGGTAATCATATTATTCTAATTTTAATGTGAAAAACTAGGAGAAACAGTAGTCTGTACAATAGTACATTGTGCGTTTAGGGAGGTAAGTACGGTATTATTAAGGAGAGTCTGTTAGAAGCCCGACGCCGTAGGGCCGACGGCCTTTAATGACTCGAATTTGTAATTCGCTTATCGACCGTGATGCATGATATTTTTCATCACAATTGCGAACACAAAAAGTCTTAAGATAAAATAATAGTAAAAAACGTACTAATGTTGATATAACATATAATTACGTGTGCTAGCAATAGCTCGCTTAGAAAGCAAGTGTGATGAAAAAATAAAATATTCTGCCTTTTAGAAGATGATACTTAATTTGGCATGCTATAAAAAATAGTGAATTATGATACAAGTTAACTACATATTCAACACGAACATCTTGCAATATTTTACAATGCATTATGCGGGAAAATACACAATGTCCGCAGTACAAGCAGATCGTGCAAAAAAGTAGTATGAAATTCATTACTGCCCGCGTCCAAAAAAGTATCACTTCTTGTGCATACGTTTACCCTTAAAATGCGCACTTTCTGAGGATATCCATTGTAAACATTATTTTTGTTATATTTTGTGATGTCTGATATTTTTGAAATGATTTGGATAGGAGAGCATAATATGACAATTTAATATTCTCGATTTTAAGTTTTCTATAAGCAATACTTCCACTTGAAATGTAACAAGTACTTTTAATTGTTTGCCTATATTGATGTTGTGAAAAATTGTTTATCGTTATTTTTATTTTTAAGATGGCTTCCAAAAGCGTGATGACATGAATGTTATTGTTTATTAATTGTTTAAGTTTCGTAGTACATTACCAACAGGGTTTTCGTTAATGTATAAATAATGCAATAAAATAATAAGGATCAATGTTTGTTTTTCATTTTTAATATGCAGGCAGGGTGTAATCGTTAAGTGTGGTCTGGCCACACTTAACGATTACACCCTGTATACCGTCGAAGTCGAAGATATCAAAGTCAAAGTCAAACTATTCTTTATTCAAGTAAGCTTATTAGAGTCTATTTGTTTATTTTATTGCGACATCGAAAATTACAATATGATTTAGACATTAATAATAAATTTAGTAAATTAATAAATATTTTGCATTACTACATTGACATACATTTTCCTATAAAAAAGATTCGAATAAAGAAAAATCCAAATGTTCCATGGATGACCGATGAGATAACGAACTATATGGCAAACCTTAACGACCTTTCCCATTTTAGGCAACAATACCCCGAAAATATCAGTATATCAGTTAGTATAAGATACTATTCAGACTTAATAAAAAAGAAAGTTTTAGAAAGTAGACAAAACCATATAGAAAAAAGAATAAAAGAAAGCAAAAATCCTCCAAAAGAAATATGGAATATTATTTCGGAAGAAACATCGGCTTCACAGTCTAGAAAAGAAATAGTTTTAAATGTAAATTCCATACCCGTAAGCAAAAACGACATACCAGAAGTCCTAAATTCCCATTTCCTGGGCTTTAGCTCTAAATTGGACATAGGGGTAAATGAGCCGCTAGCAATGCAATACTTAACTGAATACTTGCAAACCAGAGACGTACCCACTGTAGAACTACCCAAAGTCACGTCAGCTGACCTTGACCGTGTCTTAAAGTCCCTCATGAAATGTCGAAGCACTCTCGACATATACGACATTTCTATAAATATTATTTTCTCTATCTGGCCGATAATTTCTGAGGTATTGGTTAACATGATTAACGAAATGTTTGTGACTGGTGTTTATCCCGATACCCTTAAATGCACAAGAGTGTGCCCAGTATATAAAAATAAAGGAAAAAAACATCAGTGGACAACTACAGACCTATATCGATAGTACCCACTATCTCAAAAATTATCGAGTCAATTGTATCGCAGTGTTTGATTAGCCATCTTGAAACTGACTTACTGACTGACAGACAGTTTGCATACCGTAAACGCATGTCCACAACCACAGCAGCCTATACCATGGTCGACCAAATATCGTCAGCAATCGATGACAAGTACAAAGTGGCCGGCATATATTGCGACCTGTCTAAAGCCTTCGACGTCATCAACCATGACATCTTAATGAAAAAGCTCGCATGTTATGGCCTGCACGGAAGAGGCCATGAGTTGCTAAAAACCTTTTTAGAAAACAGGACTCAGACGGTAGAAGTAATGAGCGGTGGACAAAGGATGCGGTCGGGAAAAGGCAGCGTGACGGTTGGAATTCCACAGGGATCAGCATTGGGAAATACCCTCTTTCTTGCGTTTATAAACGACTTACCATCCAGCATAACAGAAGGGGAAATCATTATGTTTGCTGATGACACGACAGTAATAGTGAAGGCACATACGTATGAGGAATTAAACCGTAAAGTCAACATAGTATGCGGCCAGCTGCATACGTGGTTTTCAGCAAACGGCTTGATACTCAACCTTAATAAGTCGAACGTAATGCTGTTCAGTGGTAGATGCGTCACGGGTGCAAGTATTCAGTGTCCAATACCAATGAGCGATAAGTGTAGGTTTTTAGGTTTTACCCTTGATCCTAACCTAAATTGGAAACACCACGTGGACTCGCTGTGTGGCAGGCTTGGTAGTGCAGTGTTCGCATTACGTAAACTTAAGCCGTTGATTTCTCGTGATGCCTTAAGGCAGGTGTACTTCTCACACTTCCACTCGCTTATGGCGTATGGTGTGATTCTGTGGGGAAACTCGACCGATGCTGAGAGAGTGTTACGCATGCAAAAACGGGCGTTGAGAGCTATCCTTGGCCTCAATCAGAGGCAGTCTTGCAGAACCCTGTTTTCAGAACACCAAATAATGACACACTACTCTCAGTATATTTATGAGGTAATTATGTATACGCGAAGAAACCTAGGACAGCGCCTAAGCGAGTGGAAGTGAAGGGTAAATGCCTTCGAAGCACGGGAAAGCTTCGGACTGTGCCGCGTCGAACAGCACTACAGGCAAAAAACGCACGAGTCATAGGGCCCACCTATTATGAGCACCTGCCCGTCGATATAAAAAATGAAAAAAATGAGGAAAGGTTTGCAAGAAGACTGAAGAGCCTTCTGTTGGAAAAGGAACTATACTCAGTAAAAGATTACATGCAAATAATAAAATAAATTTTAGACAAATTTTCTAGACATTCATTATTATTATATTTTCTTCTATAATTGACATTGATACGTACTAATGATAGTATTGCAGCTTGACTCATTTTTCTGTAATTTATTTTAATTATTATTTTTATTACTATTGTATTATTGACATTGTTTAATTTTGATTCGTACTATCTAGTACTAAATTTAATGTATTTTTTTACCAATTTTTACTACATTGACATATTGATTATTTAAGCATTGCTTGTTTTCTATTTTAATTGTATTTTCATTTTTTATTTTCATATATTTTTACTAACGATCTTTATACGAAGTGTAATATAAGCTGAAATGTAAATTTTAATTATGTGAAATTTGTATAAATGTGAGAAATAAACTAAACTAAACTAATAAGCATTTTCGAATCGTCTGACATTATCAAGAGAGAAAAAAAATCTACTACTGGTTGTAACCCTACACCGTCCCTGAGAAGAGTCCCTGAAGAATAATACATCTTATTAAAATAACATGCATCAAAGAATTTATTAAATAAAAAAATATATTTTTAGAGAAATAAATAAAGGATCATTATAATAAACAAAAATAATTGTTATTGTACAAGTTCACGATATTATTAAGCATCTCTATCTATAGTCTCTATACTACTAGAGATGCAAAGGCCTCTAGTTGTCAGAATAAAGAGAAATCTTAATTTAGAGATGTAAAAGGTATCTAGAAGTCTTGATTTTAACAATAATAATAAAATAGAAAATTAACAATTTAGTGACAATCACAAAGCAACTATTCTTATTATATAAAAGACAACAGCCATGCCAACCTATTTAAACATGACATCACAGTAAAATATACTCAAATATTAATTTAAACAAGAGATGTATAGTCTCTAATGTCAATAATACATAATTTTGGAGATGTAAAGTGTCCCCAATGTCAGTTAATAAATAATAATAATGATTTGGAGGCGTAAAGAATCTCCAAATATCAATAAAAAGTAAATAAAAAGGTGTATGAAACAAATGTTAATGAGCCAATATAACCGTCATCAGATCAATGAGAAGTTCCCATAACAGCTAAGTGAGAGATTAGCGTTAGTAAATCAGATTTGAACTTAGCTCGTTGACGTGAATTCAATTAAAGTCTGTCTACCATATTCGGTAGTGTGTTGGGAAGGTGCAGGCACGGAGACGAACGGGTGTGCGAGTATAAATTACATTTGTAATCAACAAAAGTAATCGAAAACGTAATCATATTACTTTTTTCCAACTCCGGCCCAGACGCCGTTTACTTCATCAGCCTATGATAGTCCACTGCTGGACGTAGGTCTCTCCTATTAACTATGCGTATAGACACATTAGGAGGTAAATGCCTATAATCGCCATGCTGGGCAAGCGCATTGGCGATCGCAGTAATGTGTCCGCTATGATGACGCTGCTGCCCATCATCAATCTTTTATCAAATAATGGTCAGTGACACTTCAATCCCTTAGTCGACTCTTATGACACCTGCAGGAGAAGTTGGGGTGGTGACAAATGTCATTGTATTCTTACTGCCGTCACCACACGGCCATTACCGACACAGTAAACGGTAAACGATAAGAAATAAATCTATAAAAATGACGGTTTCGAACGAAAAGTCACGTGATCATTTCTATACAATTTTATGGTCACGTGACTTATCGCTTATCGTATACGAATACAGAATGGCATCTTGGCTAGGCCTGGGTGCTTAGCCAAGATGCCAATCGCTAGCGCTTAGTAGCGTAACGTAGTTTTCCCTCTCTGTCACTCTTTCATATTAGTGCGACAAAGACAGTTAGCTGCGATTAACGATGAAGCGCTAGCGATTGGCAACTTGGCTAAGCACCCTGCAGAGTTTAATAAGCGAGCGAATTAATTTCGTAGTAAACAGAATAGTTTGTAAATGAAAACAAAAATGTTAGAAGGGATCAACTATATTTTATTAGTTTTAACCGACTTCAAAACACGGAGGAGGTTTTTCATTCGGCTGTGTGTGTTTGTTCCGTCAGCCTAGGAAAAAGTCGTAGCGCAATTTGAAATAAAATACATGCCACGTAATTATCTGTCATTCACTTTTAAATTGATCTTTTCAATATTTTACGGAACTAGAGGTAGATATAGAGAGTTGTATTTTTAAGCAGTAATACTAATATTTAGATAAATTTAAATATTAGATATCATATAACAAAGATAAAATACCGTATTTTTTCTTTGTTATGTTATATGACTTCAAATATTTTTTAATACATTTACTCGTATAGTACAAGTGGATTTTCGAAATCAGATTGTATTGGAACTATCCTGAATTTTTCACTCAATCCAAAAAACATGGCACTTTATCGTTAGACGACTCCGTAGATACAAAAATAGCAAGTCATGATAAAAAACTTGTATCCGTTTTCGTTGTTTTTTAGGGTTCCGTAGCCAAAATGGCAAAAACGGAACCCTTATAGATTCGTCATGTCCGTCTGTCCGTCTGTCCGTCTGTCACAGCCGATTTACTCGGAAACTATAAATGCTACAGTAACGAAATTTGGCAAGGATATGTGTTGTATGAACCGCTACAGGATTATGATTCAAAATTGTAAAAAAACCATTGGGGTGGGGGCCCTCCATACATGTAACTAAGGGATAGAAAAAATTTTTTAGTTGTGTATAAGCGTGTGGGGTATTAATAGAAAGGTCTTTGAAAATGATATGAAGGTTTATTAATCTCATTTTTATTTAAGCGAATCGTTTTCGAGATATTAGCTCTCAAAGTCTCAAAATGTGTCCCCCCCCCCTCTATTTTTTAAACTACGCGACATAAAATTCTAAAAAAAAAATATGTTATGCACATTAATAAACTCTATCAACGATTATTGGTTTGATTAAATTATATCCTATAGTTTTTGAGGTACGTTGATTTAACTGAATTTTTCTAATAATAAATTGATAATGGTACGGAACCCTTCGCGCGCGAGTCCGACTCGCACTTAGCCGGTTTTTTTTAAGTTGTACTAATATTTTTTTTAGACGTTTAACAGAATAGTTTGTAAATGAAAACAAAAATGTTAGAAGGGATCAACAATATTTTATTGTTATTTTTAACCGACTTAAAAAACGGAGGAGGTTTTCCATACGGCTGTGTGTGTTTGTTCCGTCAGCCTAGGAAAAAGCAGGAGCGCAATTTAAAATAAAATACATGCCACGTAATTATCTTTCATTCACTTTTAAATTGATCTTTCCAATATTTTACAGAACTAGAGGTAGAGATAGAGAGTTGTATTTTTAAGCAGTAACACTAATATGTAGATAAATTTAAATATTAGATATCAAATAACAAAGATAAAATACCGTATTTTTTCTTTGTTATGTTATATGACTTCAAATATTTTTAATACATTTACAGTACAAGTGGATTTTCGAAATCAGATTGTATTGAAACTATCCTGAATTTTTCACTCAATCCAAAAAACATGCACTTTATCGTTAGACGACTCCGTAGATATAAAAATAGCAAGTCGTGACAAAAAAACTTGTATCCATTTTCGTTGTTTTATTTTTAAGTTGTACTAATATGTTTTTAGGACTTTTTGTGTCCATGGGCGACGTTAATTGCTTTCCATCGGGCGATTCGTCTGTTCGTTTGCCACCTATAGCATAAAAAAAGATAAATTCAGAGAAATGCCAACACAACTTGATTAAAGAAAAAGCATCTACCTCATACTACAAATAATTATTTTGAAAAACATATCAGCATGTTTGCATTCTTCAAAAGAGGAGTGTACAAGTTTTTGTTGGGTCGACAACGCGCATGTGACACCCCTGGGGTTGCAGGCGCCCATAGGCTACGGTGACTGCTTTCCATCAGGCGGGCCGTATGCTTGTTTGCCACCGACGTGGTATAAAAAAAATATATATATATTTTCCATGAAAAAATCCACCTGATAAATATTAATTGACCAAGAGTGTACTTACAACCCCACCTGTCTAATAAACCGTTGATTAGAATAACTAAATCCATTCTCAGCTAAAATTAAAACTATAATACAGACCGACATGTGCATCCCCTTAAGAAGTCACCGGACTTTAAAAACAGGGGCCTTTCAAGTACTACATAATCCAGTATAAATTGGTCTCCAACTTCATACAAACGTTACGCGAGTAAGGTTCGATTTATATTGGTTTATATTTTGATAGTAACGCTCAATTATAGAGAATAAACACTTAGTAGAACATTGAGTGAGTATTGTAGGGCGAGACAGTTGAATTAGTTTTAGGGCAAATAGATTGGATTTTATCTAGATAGAACAACATGGGGTGGATAGACAGTGTCAATTGAGGGTTGGTGCGTTGTTTTTTATATTGGATCGAAATTGTAGAGATACGACGAACTATAGCTGCCGATTTCTAGAGGTACATTTAGACAAAACTAGCATTCGCTCATTCTATCCCCCACTCTACGAAATTCGTTCGTCACACAAAACGTGATTCGAATTCTCGTTTGGTCTAAATGCACCTTCAGAATGAATATTTGACAGTTTAGAAATGAGCCTTATATATACAGGGTGGAAAGGGACGATGTTCCTTCCCACTACCGACCGAGTCTACCAACCATTACGATGAACTTTCAGTATGGGACCAACATATAAATATTTAAAAAAATTAACCCCTCATACAAAGTGAGTGTCCATGTATGCTTTCGATGTTGGTCCCATACTGAAAGTTCATCGTAATGGTTGGTAGACTCGGTCGGCAGCGGGAAGGAACGTCGTCCCTTTCCACCCTGTATGATGTCATATCTGTCAAAAGTTCAATCTTAGAAATCTGCATCTATAAAGTGATTTACACTTAGTAATAGTAGAAGATGCCCAGGATCGCGACCCTGGCAAAGGCCGGGATAACGCTAGGTAGAAGAAGAAGAATGGCACTGATGGCTACTTCTCAACGCTGTATGGTGAATGTTCTCAAACGGTAAACCCGATAATATTACGGAGTAGCCTGGAACATCGTATTTCTATTCAAAAGTACTGTGTCAAAAAATAGTCAGGAATTTCAGAATAAAAATCATTTTTTTATAAAATAAATAAGTAGTAATTTTATTAAGCACGAGTAAACCATTTAATTGTAGTGGTAGTAAGCACTTTACTGTATCTACATATTAGAATATAACTTCGACATAATGCACTAGTCTGTGGTTAGAATAAAGTCAAAAGTAAGTATTCAAGATATATTTTAGATTAAAACATTTATTTAGTTAAATTAGAACACCAATTGAACATTAATGGATACATTATGATATTACGTTAGATTCACACACGTATGGTACTTACCCATAATAAAATCATCAAATTATAAATATTAGATGTCATATATATGACATCTAATATTTATAATTTATATAGTATTAAGTAGTGTGACTACTGGAGAAAAATTAAAAGTACAAATCAAAATATTTAGTTAATAAATAATTTGATTTGTAGTTTCGCAATATGTTCAAAATCATCAAAATTATATCATTAAATTAGTAATTAAGTATACTATAAATAAGGTATATAGGTACACATTGGTAATACTAAAGCAGCTAATAGTTAAAAAACCTTCACAGCCCAAGACCTCATAATCAAAACAAACATTTCACCACTCCACATAAAGATAAAACAATAAAATCACTATCACCGAATTAAAAATTATAAAGCGTCAATAAAAAAACAATAATGACAGTTTATGTATGAAATCGGCCCGCTTAGCGATTAGCGAGGGGCGGTGTAGGGTGACCGTCATGAACGGATTTTTAGAGAAATTAGAATTTCGGGTATATGTAAGCTCCTGTTCGTTGCCGCTGCGATTTGGGCTCTACTTTTCACTTACGATCAGGTGGAATGAAGTCACTTTGTTGTACATTTCGTACTTAACTTCGTAAGACCTAATGTACATTACGATGTACATACATAGTTGTTGCAATCCCATTTGTATCATCCAAAAACCGATTCAAGTAGAATTTCTTTTTTTTCATTGCTTTATGAAACAAACGAAATAGTTGTTAACAATTTACATATAGAACATGGTTCAAATTAAAAATAAGATAAGTGACTATAGCGGGCCTTACGAAGATAAGTATAAATACATTATTATTTAAAAGCGTGAACCTTCTTTGCGTTTTATGTAATCAATCCACAATTGACAGTTACTTCTATTCAACAGAAACACAATATCAATAAAGAGAACTTCCGCGGATAGAACACTTACAAAAACGTATGAGGCACCTTTTATTTCTTTAGGTTGGTATTTTTTAAACATGAACATAAATAATCTGGAGAAGTAAAATATGAATCCTGACAATATCAAATTTAAAGTAGACTTTATAACATTTACAATGAGTTTTTTCTTTAGTTTACCTTCATAGTCCATTTTAAATAAAGCATACATAACTCTTAAATACAAAATTAGAAGCAATCCTAATTCTATAGTAGTGAAATAAGCTAAACGTAATGCAATAAAATATTTTAATAACTGTACTAAACCTGGGAATATCCACCCAAATACAGTAGCTTTTAAAAATTTGTTCTCAGTAAGGCTATTATAGTCAAAGATGTTAACTATATCCAAGTAAAACATGACAGTTGCGACAATCAGCCAATGGTTGAAAGCCAAATGGAAATACGTTGGCACTTGGATAGACATTGTTGTAATAAAACACAAACACATACAGGTAGATCCAGAGATAAGAATGTTCAGGAACACATAGTTACGAAATCCCAGAGATTGCACTGAATATGAAAGTAATGAGTGTTAAGATGAAAACACCGAACCAAAAACACCTAAAGTACACTATGTACTCTTGAAGCTTTAGATTGTAGTGTGCCACTTCAGAGTCTTTCAATAATGCTCCCAATAAATTTGTAATTGTATGATTAGATTCATTAGTTACACTTTCATTTATGTTTTTTACTGCTGGCTTTATTTGCCACTATCTTCTTTATACTAGCAATGTTTTCGCTCATATGTGCTTCCTTTGCCAAAAAAGTCGATGAATTTTGACACACTTCTCATACCCAGCCCTCAAGTCACTTCTATAAAAAATAAATTCCACAGTAATAATAGGGTTTTTGGACATGTGGTTTGTAGGCACATAGCTTTTTCTGCTGACAATAAATAAAAATTGTATCCTTATACTTTGCAATACATACAAAATATTTTAATTTATGTCGCTATTATTTTTCTTATTTTGTTTGCTTGTAAATACTAGTCCATACTTGCCAAGACTTTGCGAAAAGTAAGCACACGCCGTGTCTTTTAGTTTTTATCCGTAAGACAATGACTAACGTATTGTAACAGGAAAGAGGAAATTATTTAATCACATTGACGTATTTTTAATAATGACTTGCGTCATTATTGCATTACAATAAACAATATTTCTCACCTAATATTCATCGGTCAAGTAGGTATCTCTAATTACATCACAAACAATAAAAAAATGGTTTGTGTATTAAGGCGCGTTCAAACTAAAAGAGCATTCGCTGTTCTAACCTCCCACTCTACGAAATTCGATCGGTACACAAAACGTGATTGGTTGATTTCGTAGAACGGGCGCTAGAACAGCGAATGCTCTTTTGGTTTAAACGCACCTTTATAAGCCTCCGTAGCCCAGTTAGTAGTAACCCTGCCTATGAAGCTGGAGGTTTCGGGTTCGAATCCCGGCGAGGACATTATTTGTGTATTTATTGATCACAAATATTTGTTCCTTGGTCATGGCTGTCTATGTATTTAAGTATCTATATGTATCTATCTATTATATTATGTATCGTCGTTTGGTACCCACATCACAAGCCTTAATTGAGCTTAAGGTACCGTGGGACTAGGTCGATTTGTGTAAGATGTCCCAAGATATTTATTTATTATTATTATTTATAAGTACTATAAAAGTCCAGCCCGCGAGCCCATTTTCTCTACAACCATCTGACATTCAAAATAGTATTAATATTAAGATAGTAGGTAGTAGGTATATTGAGATAGTAGGAAACGATAAGGAGTATTTTGGTTTTGGATAAGTTCGAGTTATGCAAACGCAACAATAAGGTAAATGTAACTAATGTAAGTAAATGGAATTGAAAATACTAATGCGATTTGTACGAGTAAAGGGATCCTACCTATTGTAGTTTGAATAAACAAAACAATATTCTATGCTCCAAAATCCTACAAGTTAAAAAAAAATTTGCTACTATTGCTTTACAGATAGATATGCCTCAGTCGACTTTATTCTGTCGTGAGACATTCCCTCAATTTCCCGTAATGTGGTCACCCCACAGCCCCCGATACACCCTTTGGCAACTAATTGTGGAGGTGGCGAATGGCGATCCACTTTTTATCGCCCATAAATCGCCTGATTTTCTCGCCTCACTCGCGATTGAGTGTTTACTTTGCCTACCGTTTATCGAGGGAGATAAAAGAAAGTGTCTGTTTAACGAAACGGGACGATACGTATAGCGTTGTTTATTGCGGTATTGGAAATTTACTTTAACCGTTCAGTGTCGTGATCGTAAGAAAATATAAAGAAAAAAAAGTGAATTAAAAATATCGCTGGTGTTGTATGGCGCTTGGTCGCTTAAACTGGCCAAACCTATTGGAAAATATTATTTTTCTCTTCATCATCATCTTCATATCAGCCGCAAGACGTCCACTGCTGATCATAGGCCTCATAATGATAATAAAAATTATTCATTTTGTTGCTCTAATTTTAAGTAAAACTTATCTAAATGTAATTATTGTGTCCTAAACTAACTCTCGTTAAGAACTTCGCCCGTATTAGATTTACACCCTGTAGATAATATTGTTAAGATCGAAAGTACAAACAATACTTAGCGGCATGTTAAGTTGAGAGACGTTTATGAGTAAGTGGGTTAGTTCTCATGGTTTTAGGTTTTTGAGTGAGTAATGGTTTTGGTTGGGGTTTTAGTGGCATTCGATTTTGAACAGGGAAGAGTGGAGTGAATCTTACAAATACTTTTTATTTGAATGAAAGTTTTACATACAAATCAGTAACGAAAAACTCTGTTCAAGAGTTCGGTACCATGTGGTGACGGCAGTAAGAATAACATTTGTAACCACCCCAACTCTTCCCGTGGGTGTCGTAAGAGTCGGCTAAGGAATTGAAGTGTCACTGACCATTTATTTATCGAAAATTGATGATGGGCAGCAATGTCATCATAGTGGGACACACTACTGCGACCGTGTCGAACAAACTTTAGCAACGGAAAAAAGCGGCAAATTAAAAAACGAAAAGTTGTGGCCCATATTTTTTTTTACTGGCAGAGAATATTGGAAGCAAGTAAAGCGACGAATGTCATTTGTCAAACTATAAATAAGCGTTTTATTCAGTGATTATAGACTCACAATCCCTCCAAAATGGCGGGTCAGCTGGCATTACCCACAATTTCATGTAAATGGCCAAGACTGGATGTCGGTGATTTGCGAAATGACGAGCGCAATTCGGACCGTTTACCTGCCCATCGACGTAAAAGAGCGTATTGTACTATGGCCTGATTTATTTCATTCTCCATTTGTTTTCTATTCTGGTAACCCATCCTGTCGGTTAATAAGGGAGGACGACAAAAAAATCTGTGGACCATAGGAAAGGACGTCTATTTGGACGACTATTTGGTCGCCTTCAAGAAAATCCCATCTGAAAGGCTGGCAATGTACTTACTTGTAATTCAGCTGTGTTGCAGCTGTTCATAGGCGGCGGTAGTCGGTTACTATACGGCGACCCGTCTGCTCGTTTGCCTCCTATTACACAAAACAAATAGCCGTGCTCCTATTACACAAAAAATAGCAATAATGAGACTTAGTTAAAAATTAAAACTCAAAATATGTAACGATCCATTTAAGGGCTCAATCAGTATCATATTTTGATTTGGAGAAAGTAAGAGAAAAACGGCGCATTGCGCGTAGAACCGATGGCCGATGGGGCGGCAAGGTTCTCGAGTGGCCACGTACCGGAAGGCGCAGTGTGGGTAGGTAGGCAAGGTGGACTGGTGACCTGGTGAAGGTCGCAGGGTGGCAAAGAACCGGTTATTGTGGCAATCTTTGGGGGAGGCCTATGATCAACAGTGGACGTCTTTCGGCTGATATGATGATGATGATGAAGAGAAAAATAATATTTTCCATGGAGGTTTGGCCAGTTTAAGCGACCAAGCACCAGCGTTATTTTTAATTCACTTGTTTTTCTTTAGATTTTCTTACGAACACGAATTAGAAAATGAAATCCATTCGAAATAATTCGGCGCGCAATGTAAAGCAATATATCAAGTTAAACGCTCGTTGACAGCTAATTTCAAAAGCAAATGACATAACTGCCATATCAATATTAACAAATGTTTGTAGGTAGCTACATTGCTGGACCGAAAATCTTTAAAAAAAAACCTGTGGGGTCATAATTAAGTGTAACTTCAAAAAAAACCGTAAAACATGGATACACTAATGAACCCCATGCCCGGCTTAATTTATCGCCCATATTAGGTTTACACACGGTATAAGACCGAAAGGGACTAACAATACTTGGCGGCTTGTTAAGTTTGAGGATATATATGAATAAGGGGGTAAGACTCCGTTTTCGTAGTGTATGAAAGTAGTAGGTACTCCAGTATGCTTAGCACATGATTGGTATGTCAGTAATATGTCGCGAGCGAGATAGATTTTCCATCTTTTACTAACTATATGAATAAAACAGGGATGGGTAGTCTATCTCGCGGCGACACATTGTCGCACTAATCCTTGGCTAAGCCTGCAAGATATATTTCTACATAAATAAACGAAGCAACTAGATAATAAAAGTACCTAACAACAAGATGTTAATAATGAAGTGGACATTTAAATTAATAAAAAAGTCTAATTTTCCACGACTAATGACAGATAAACAGCTTGAAAAACTCATTTTCCTGTCATCAGCCGGCAGATTAAGAGGAGATATTGTGAAAATGATAAAAATTGCCTCCTCGACCGCTCTAATTGCAATTTACTCACAATTTTCACTTAACTTCTTTATATAACGACAGAGATGTCTTTCGAATAAACGCTTGAGGAGGTATAGTCGGCTCGAAAAACTGAACATGATATTTAAACATGCTTTCGTTCAGAGAGGCGGTACTTGATCGTACTTTATACTGAAATCTACTATTTCAAAAAATTCTCAAATCTACTATTTTAAAACAGCACCTACGCATACCAGAACCAGGGGGGATGTAACTTATTCCGATAGACAGTTAGATAAAGTTACTTTCGCATTAATACTATGTATTATGTAGGTACTTCATTAGTAGAATTAGAAAATTGAGAACGAGCTCAATAACGTAAATACTGTAACTGTCAAAAAAAACGCGGTCAGTTTTGTGATGTTTAAGTTAAATACAGCGTGTGTATTTGATACGGGCGAATATTTTAATGGCGTTTACTATCGGACCTAGGGAACCTGTTTACACAAATTTCTTTAGGAAATTAAGGTATTTTTTTCATACAAAGTAATTGAGCACGCAATGTATTGCATCCACTGGTAGCTACATTGATTAACGTCGACGTAAGTAGCTAAACGACATACATTGCTACTGGGTTGCACTTTAGAAAAATAATTAAGTACTCCTAATTAACAACAAAATTTAACGTAATGATTATCTTATACGATTCGTATCTATCGTATCGGATCAGATATTATAGCTGGATTAATTATTCGCCCGTATAAAATACACATGCTGTATAACGTCTAGAATTCGGGACATACAGTCACCGTCAGATAAATCATAGCGTCCGAAGCTTTCAAAAATATCTGAACACCCCTTTATTGACATAGTGTTCACGTGTTCATTTTCACCGCTTCGGATTCTACGATACATCTAATGGAGACTGCCCATTTTCTAAACTTAAATCTATCATACATTTTCTATCTTTCAATTGAGGCGATTTTTGTCAACAAATACAAAACTAAATAACCTCAAAATCATTCAAAAGACCTCAAAAGATTCCTCAAAGCCGTAAGTTTCATTAGAATATTAAAACGTGTGTAAACTACAGCCGGGATCGAACCTGAACCCTTCCATTCCGATTCCGCGCCCGTCGTCGCTCGGGGCGTCAAACAAATAATACTTCAGGAATCACTATGATTGAAAGAGGGGACTTATTACGTGTTATGGGAGGTTAGGTTAGAATCGCTTTGGAATTGCTATGGAATGTCAGATTTTTTTGTTTGGACATGAATGTCTGCCTTGTGTACGTATGATTGGTCGCAAAAGTGCGTGTACCCAGTTAATTAACGAATTTGCGTATGCTATTCTCATAGATATATGAAAGAGAGAGATTTGTAACGAAGCGAAATTGTAATGAGTCTCGGTGTCTCCGAGGTCGGGCCTTTGCCACGCTGTGATTGGCTAAAGCGCGGAGTGAAGCGCGGCACTAGAGAAGAGGCTACGTCGATAAATTATTATCCTTTCTTAATATTCCGGCCTTACCAAATATCTATATATTTGGTAAGGCCGGAATATTAAGAAAAACATTAAAATCGATCTATCATTCAATAAGAAATAAATACAGATTAAAATATCGCATTGGACGATGTATCTAATCTTTATAAACATATATTTGAATATGAACAAAGCGATTTATTAACGACATTATCTTAATTGTGGCTGGGAATCAAATGAACAAATAATTATTTAGACGGTTGTACCCTTAATAAACATAATGTTATCAGCTGTTTCCGCGATGGTCACATATTTAAATAAAACAATTTCAACCTTTGACAACGGTTATTGTAAAAGGCTCAAAATAATAATACGCGATATAATCTATATATATTGTATTACCTTTATGAAGATAAGATATTGATACAAAGGTCAAAATATGAAAAAAAAAATTAATATAATCAAATACATTAACAATTTATCGACCCTATTTGTCATCGGCACGGTCAGTCGTACCTCTAGTTCGCGGCCTGCTCGCAGCGGCCGTACCAAGAAATGACAGTACGGTTGTGAATATCGCTAGCAATTGGATACATTGCACGGTCGCTTACCAAAATGCAACTTGCTTGCTATTCTAAGCCGTCAATGTAAAACGCACATACAATTTGTCACTGAATAGTTCAACCAATTGGTACGCCCAAGTAAAATCATTATGACATTTATGTCAGCGGTTTGTTGTTATATATTAGTTGTAAAAATAAGTAGTTTTGTCAACTAATAACTAAAAAAATCAATACTTTCATGTGGTACGTGACTCAATAGTCCTTGAAATGTTTATTTACACTCCTATTTTTACAAGAAATAACGACACAATTTGGCATTTTGCGGATATGTCCGAGCTCATTCTGCAGTCGCGGGTAAGTTGCGACTGGCTCATAGGGCGCGCATCTGTCACGCTATAAAGGCCTATCGGCCATAACGCTGCGACATGTTCCATGCCTTCGTTAGCTATCTATACTGATCTGTGGCTATTCTGCAGCACTATTGTGCATAAGAGAGAGAAAACTACGATACGCTACTGAGCCTTAGCGATTGGCAACTTGGCTATGCGCTCTGCTCTTTTTGAGCCTGCTGACAGAGATGAATGCAAAACAGGGCCCTATTCACAACTAATATTGCACGCGGAAGTCTCTTTTCCATCTCTTTTACTAAAAAGAGACTTCTGCTTGTAATATCAGCTGTAATTTGCTATGCAATAGGCCCCTGGACGGGTGTTTTGGTTCCTGTTGGATGCTACTTGCGTAGACACTCAGGCCTTACACGTAATAAGTCCCCGTACGTCCAAACTCCATACAATCACCCGTCCAAACTGCGGCATGCGCGTCACGTCACCTCGCCGGCACAAAGGCGGCAAATTTGCACGTCGCGGCCCGATTACGAGGCGCCGGCATTCATCGCATTCAGCCGGTGTGTACGAAAAATTGCCATTATGGCGGCCATGACACCCCAGGATACGCTTTGTTGGGGAAAATGGTTATTGTCTGTGGCAACACTGCTAGTTTACTGTCATATAAAGAAAAGTGTAATTATTGTATATTATAGTAACTGTGTACTAGAAGGGCAAGGTGTTCCGTTCCGACACGCACTGAGTAAAGTTAGTAACAATGAATAATAAGGGTCTGACTGAAAACCAGCGTTGCAGCCTACCGGTTGCAACATTTGCTGAGTTCAGCCCCTATTTTGGTATCACTTAATATAAATTTAAGGATGCAAAGTAAATATATAGTGTATTTTTGTGATACCTAGTTAATAAAGATTTTCTATGTCTAATTATTGTGTTTAAAAAGTCACATTTACACGCTTTCACGCAAGCTACATACCTGTTTTTCAATGTAATATAACATCCTTATACTGTGTCTATGCAAATGAATAGTATGATTTGATTTAAAGCGAATAGTGACCGTAGAAAAATTACCCTCGTCACTTGTAAATGTGGAATGTCGATATAGTCTAAGTATGAAATAAACAGTAAATTGATTAACCAGACTGATTACGAGACGCCGGCATTCATCGCATTCAGCCGGTGTGTTCCAAAAATTGCCATTATGACCGCCATGACACCCCAGGATACGCTTAGTAATATGCTTGCCCGCAGATTTGCAAAGTGTAATGAACAAGTCAAATTGACGCTTTTTAAAGCTTACTGTCGGACATTCTACACCTGCAGTCTGTGGGTAGGCTTTACACAGAGGGCATACAACGTAGTGAGAGTCCAATACAACAATGTCTTAAGGATGCTGTTGCGGCGGCCAAAGCACTGTAGTGCATCGGGCATGTTTGCCGAAGTGCGAACAGACGACTTTTTCGCTATCAGGCGCAAGCGTGTCGGATCGCTACTCAGACGAGTGCGGGGCAGCAGCAATAGCCTCCTTAGGGCTTTGTCGGAAAGCCTTGACATCCCTATAACCAGATACTGGGTTGAAGTGGCCATCGGCAGGGCCAAGTAGGATGAGGCCACGGCCGATCGTAGGTTCTTTGCCAGTATCTGGTCAAAAAGTGTGTAATTTCTTTGTAATGTGTCTGTAATGTAATCACTAACATATTAAAATGTTACTAACAAACTATGGATCAATGATCTGAAATGAATATTTTTTATTTATTTATTTGTTGGGGAAAACGGTTATTGTCTGTGGCAACACAGCCAGGTTAACTTAGAATAACTGTCAACAAACAATAACTGTTTAAACTGAATCGCATTTAAGAAACATTGTGCCCCAGGACAATCAGGAATTCAGAACAGAGCAATGACGTAAACGAAAAGTCTCAAAAACCGTAATTTTGACACCAAACCCTTTATCTCGCAACTCAAAGAGCCATCGACACCTCAAGCTCCGATAACGCCCAATCATTAAACAAAACACAACTCCACTACCAGCGATAACTCTTATTTGCTATACAATAATCTTTAGAAAGGAAACCGTTGGCGATAGTGTCACAAAGAAGCTTATTTCCGTTCCAAAGGCTATGAAAAACCACATTTAACTTACCCTTAACAAAAGAAAATCCGTGCTATTCTCAACCTTATTTCTTTACGTTAAAGTCTATCAATATTGTGTGAGTGGGGTATTTGTCTAGGTGTATCGTGGAAATAAAAACTGAACAAATATCGTGATAAGGTTGTAAGGGCGCGAGGTCGACACTCAATGACGAGATGAATAAATATTTGCGGTTGTAATTTAATACTTTTTGGTTTGTGCCTATGATGTGACGGCATCTGTGAGGGGTGTTATAAGACTTATAAGTGCTCTCATAATTTTATGACGTTTGTAAGTTAGCATAGCAAATAACATTTTTCAATGTTCTAAGAACCAAGAAAATGAAAAAAAAATCGGGTGCCGTGCAAAATAAAATTCTATCTGAATTTTACGTTAAGCATCTATAAAATATTCTTAAACCAAGTACAGTTGACAAAGGTGGTTATCCACTTTTTCACCTTACTTCTGCATGAGATAAAGTAAAACAGTGTACACGTCTCTATGTAGCCGTCTGTACCCTACTTTTATAATTCTTGAAAGCTCGCACTTATAATATGTACTACCTATACGAGTAGTACATATTTTTCTTATATTTTACTACCTATCTAAATATTCTATAGGTAGTGAAACTTAATTATAAATAGTGTAAAAAGTGTGTAGGTATTACAAGCATTGCTTGTCCTTATAAAGTGATGACGAGACGAGCGGAATAAATAAGCACATCACATAGGCAAGGACCGGATCCGGTATTTTAGAAAAACCTCGAAACAGCCCAATATTTTTAAATGTTTTATACCTACACTTTATGTAGGTACTACTCAATATTGTGTGTAGGTAATGTACAACAATCTTATTTTTTAATTACTCTAACTTAATGCATGCATATACCGAAAAACGAAAAAAATAACCGTTCTTTGTATGGACAACATACCAGTATCCGATCCTTGCACATAAGTATTTAATCTTTGGTATATGTTATCAAATATTTATTAAAAAATATTAAAATAGTTCCCCCACATTTTCTTTATCCAGCCTAGAACCTTAGACTAGTAAGCTAAGAAGTACCTAAGCCAATCTGTAATTTTGTTCCTTGAAATAAACAGTTTATTTACGAAAGTTTATTTTAGGCTTTAGTATAATTAATAATTATTTCTGAATACCTAATGTTATTCATAGTTTTCGAAATAAAATACATATTTACCAGACAACGTAAAAAATGATTTTTTTTTAACTAGTACGACAAAAAAGTTATTCTTCCAAGCTGCCAGTCTGCCTCGACCATCGACAACGGAAGACCGGCAAAAACCGACGCGGGGCGATAACGGCAGACAATGGCGCTAGTGTCGTCGACAATGCTTCGTTTGTGCCGATTCTTCGCGTAATGGCGGCGTAACTCGATAAAGCTTTCATTGCGGATTGCGGGCCAGTAATTGATTTAGTATTGTCTTGTTTTTGTCATTTGACAATTGGCTTTGGGGTATAGTGAGGAGATTTTATGCTCCGTGGTAGACCATAGAGCAGGAGTACTTTCAGGCGTAGGACAGGCCCCTATTTTACCTTGGTGACAGGTGCGACTGCGAGATATGTAAAAAATACTGTTTCTCCTATTACAAGCTCCTATAGACGGTTACCGCTTTAATCGGACGAGCCGTGTGTTTTTTGCCACCAATATAAAATTTGTTACAAAAGCTAATTTTTTTATGGAGTTAAATTACAATTGTTTCAAGAAAAACGACAATTGTAGTGAAATTCCGACGGGCCCTTCTTAACTTGTGACAACTATCTCCTCCTCCTGTGTCTCTGTCTCGACCTCCTGAGAATAAATAGTCGTTTTTAACGATGTATTTCCTTTCATGTTGCTAGCAAATAAGCACATAGACTATTAGTAATCGGTAGCCGTAGCCTACGGTGGCCTGTGACATAAGTAAAACGGTGTTTCTATGCAATTTTTTTACGCGTTTTTATTGTTCATTACCATCACCACTTTATTTTTCGTTTTATAAAAGCAAACGAGACTATTATGCCAGAATATCTAGCAGACAAACATGCGTCTGCTACAAGATAACCGAAAATCAGTTCGTCAATATTTTACAATTGTCGCACCTGTCATCATGGTTAAATAGGGGCCGGTAACCTGTAATGGTATTACAAGATTAATTTTAGAATGCTCCCTATCTATATAATTTTTATAAGAAAACTTCACTACTGATTTAAATTTTTTTCCATAAAGACGGTAGGTAAATACGTATCTATTTCTACGATTGTTTGCTAGAAAGATAATAAATACGATAAGGTTAATATTACTGTTCAGCCTTAATTGACTAACATGGTGACCCAACAATACTGTGAAAATGTATGATGTTTGTATATTATCTCCTGAAAAGTTTTACTTCAGTGATCTACACTTAAACATAAAAATAAAGATCACGTCACTCCATACCCATTGTTCCAAAAGTGGCAACTGAAACATGGGCTTAAAAATACAAGTAGTGAGCATAGGTATGGCTAAGCCCCATACAAAGCCGCAACTGGGCCCTAATACCTTTTTATTCCCGGCTCGTGCGGCGGTCAAGACGTGATACAAACTTACTGGAAATGGCTTTTTTTAGTGTGCGAAAGATGAAGGAAGAAGAAAAAGAGGAAGACCACGGAGAACCTACATGAAGGAATCTATTGAATTCGAAACGTATAGAGAGCTGAAAGAAAAGACAGAGAATAGTGTTAGGTTTATTTGATCTAGGAAATATTTTAAATGTATACACACCTACGGAAATATCATAAGCATTTTGTAATTATCCTGGCAATTGCGGTACGTTATGTTTGATCTGGCAACACTGATATTTCCGAAGATGGTGGGGTGAATGGTTTAAATAGGCGTGAGGAGTGGGACATGGGTCTTTTGTCCGGGTTGATCTCGTGTAGGAAAGTTGTTATCCTAGTACTTAAGTGGTGTTTTGTTAAATAAACTATATTATTGTTCTCCTGGTGTATTTTTTATAATAGAATAGAATATAAATGACTCCACCGACAAGCTCCTAAATAAATGATGATGATATTGATGAATAAACAATCAATCAAATTAAAGACAAAGTGATATCATTAAACAAAGTTTCAATTTTGATTTTTCCGAAGGAATCTGTTTATTCAAATTACACTCTCGATCAATGAATACAGGTCAGATAAAAATTTTCATAGAAAATACTGTAAACATGCTAATTCGAAATATTTTTCAAAATATTTATAGGATAGATAGAATATTTTTAAGGTTCTGTAAAACCCATGTTTCGTCATGTCCGTCTGGCCGTCTGAGTAGAGTATTTATGGGGTTTCTGTGACAATGGCGAGATGCCAACTTATATTGAACAAGTGTATGTACTGGGAGTGTTTGTTCAGTGTAACTAGTCACCTGAAATCGATGGGAGGCTTCTGTGACAAGTTGGGTGTCGACTTTGACTGGTTAATTGTATGCACTGTGAGTGTTTGTCCAGTGTTACTTGAGACCTGGAGCCTGTGTTTAGGTAAAAAATGTAAACGAGTGTTTAGGTATTTGAAGATTGACCTACATAGCTGACCTAGAGTGATTGTGTTATCTCATTTGGCGAGGTGAAAGGTTATATGTTGTTTTTTTATCATTACATGCGATTGCGTTATCTATTTTGACTGGGTCTTAATTAGCGAGGTGTTAGGTTTATAATTACATGTGATTACGTCATCAAAGGTCAAGAGGTGTCAAGTTATAGTGAGCAACTGTATGTTGGAACTCGAAGGGTGTCGACTTTGACTGGTCAACTGTGGGATGGGAGTGTTTGTCCAGTGTAACTTGGTACTGCCCAATCCCTCTCATATACGGGAGGAGGCGTGTGCCCAGCAGTGGGACATTATATAGGCTAAAAAATATATATAAATTGTCCTATGCGCTATGTTCTCGTTTTATCATTACAGGATATGCGTTATCTCATTTGCCAAGTTGCGTTTGAATGAATGTGTACAATTAAAACGAGGTACTTATTATAGATATTGAAGTATACACTTTGACCTCTTTACATTGCTCATGAGTGTAAATAGTGAGTAAATAATATTGTAAGGTATGGGTGTAGAGATAATAATAAAACATTGATTGTTTAAAACTAGTTTATTAGTAAAATAAATAATATTATTGAACTATATCATAGTGACCCCACGCTAGGGTTTTGACACCATCATCTAAGATACATCGTTTTTCGTCTTTACCACATAGAATTTTTTTCTTTTTAATTTGTGTGTACATGTCATGTTTGTTACTAATTATATTATACAAGTCATCATAAATCGGCTTTGTGCTTAAATCTAAACATTCAAAATATTTTTTAAAATTCAATCGCCTTACAGCGGCTGCGCTGACACCTTTGTTCTTTTTGATACACTTTCTTTTATTATCCTTATCATATTCATTCAAAATATAAGCATACATTTT
>JALPQI010007506.1:0-38528 GCA_025490895.1 Thaumatotibia leucotreta | reverse complement strand
ACAAGCACACCTGTCAAACGTCAAATGCCAAATCAATGTATCAGGAACATAACCTAGCAAAAGAACGTAAACAACGGAAACAAATCGCATTTATAATGTCCTTTCAAGTTAATTATTAAGAAGACATATAGTCTGAATGTGCGTAGTGTTGTGATTAACCTAAACTGGCAGTGCAACACAGGCAGCACGGTATTAAACAATGGAATGCATGAGGACACCACTATCACACACAAGGTAAATTCTTACTTACAAAAAGCTATCACAAGACAAGTCTCCACCTCTATTCTATTTTCCCATGATATTGCCCGAGTCTAGGGCATACTACACGTTAAATTCATCCCTGCTAAACCAACGAAAACTTGATGAAATGCTCAGTATAAATTATATCCATTAAGATGTCTAGACACACGGTCCAAAGTGTTACAGTTCATCTTTAGTTGGGTTAAAAAAAAAAATTAAATTAAAAATTTAATTTTTTTTTGAAGAGAAAGAAAGTAGGTGAGAAGAAAAAAAAACCCGCAGGAGACAGGTTAATGCATGGCTTAAGCAGGATAGGTTAATTGCGTAAAGCCGTTAGTAAGCAGGTATCAGAGTATGTTAAGTATTAGTTAGGAGTTGATGAGGGGATATAAGTGCAAAAGGGTGGCATAAGCTTGATTAAGTTAGTTGATTGCGAACTAAGCATTAATAAGCGAAAGTAAGGGTGTTTAGTAGTTAGTAAGGAATAAAGTAAAATTATCGTTCACGGTTTTAAGAGTGGAAGTAAACTGCTAAATGTACGGTAACACTTAGGAATATAAATTTATTCTAAACAAAACCTAAACCTAAAGAGGGAGTACGAATGCTGATCAGGCATGTACCATAAAAACTAGCTATAGGGCTAAATGATATTCGACTAAACAAGAAAATCTACTTGGTAGACCATCGAGGACGATGTCAGAACTTAATAATAAAATCCAGGACAACCTGAGACTCAACGAAACTTATCGATTACTCTTACACTACAATTATATCGTGGTGAATCTGCAGCTTCTACCCACGAGACTTAACCGCTAATAAATAATAGAAATGCTTAATAGGACTACCTAATATCTAGGCGTTTGTGTCTTTTACTTTATTAAAGAAAATGCCTATTTATTTACACACGAGGTAGCAAAGGGAATGCTAGAACGACTAGCTGATTCACTGTTACTAGATCTCGAAAGGGTATTTTGACTAAGTCAAAATCACTGGAAGATAGTTTTTAAATGTACTTCTTTCAGCAGAATTCCTCTTGGTTAGAGATAACTCAATCACTATGATAAAGTTTCTCTACTTAGGAGAATAAATCGTTAAAATGTATTTTTTGTTTTTTTTTTTTTTATGACTAACTAGTCAGATGAATCTCAGCAAAGATATTAGTGTTGAAGGATTAAGGTTCCTCTATGAGTCTTTATAAGGACAGAATAGGGAATTTTAATGGTTTCCGTATGCATCCGGAACCGTATAGTAAGGTTAATGTAGACAGAGTCTCATTCCTTATATAATAAGCATTGGGTATATCTAGGTCTCAGAACGAAAGACGAGTACCGTTAGGATGACGGCTCGGCTTCGCCAGGGCGGACTATATCCTTTATATGAAAGTTTCCTAGAAGTTTCCCTTCTAAGGACTTTAGAGTATAGACAAGTGGTCCTAATTTTTTGTGTACAACACATTTTTCGTACCGGGGTGCTAATTTTGCTGAAAAGTATTTAGCGGCATTCGACAATGGAAAACATTTCTTATAAGCCATTTGGCCCTCTTCGAGTTCTACGTTACGCTTCCTCATGTTATAATGCTTAGCGTTACGCTCATGGGAGGCAAGCAACGAGTTTTTAACCTTCTGGAAAACTACTTTGAGTTCTTTCAATTTTTCAGAAAAGTTATCACTAGTATCCAGATGGATGGAATTTTGATCTATAGGACCATCATCGTTATATAGAGAACCTTCTAGAATCATCTGACGACCGTGCGTCAAGAAATACGGCGTGTGTTTGGTGACCTCGTGTTTGGCATTATTGAGAGCACATTGGATCTCCGCAAGGTTCTTGTCCCAGTTACGGTGATCAGAACGCACGTAAGATGCAATGGTTCTTACCAGCTCGCGGTTTACACGTTCCGTCTGGTTAGTTTGAGGATGATATCTAGGGTTATAGAAAATATGAGGGACACTGTATTTATTCATCAGGTCTCTAAAATCTTTGGAGGTAAATTGAACACCATTGTCACAGAAGAGATATTTGGGTACCCCATGTACTAGAAAGATTCCTTTTTCCATGCACTTAACGATTGCTTTCGCCGTTACAGTGCGCAAAGGAAATAAAGTTACATATTTACTGAAATAATCAGTACATACGAAGATATATTGATTTCTCATATAAGAGGGAGGAAATGGACCAAGAATATCACAGGAAATTGCTTCGCCTGGTGACGATACACGTCTGGGAGATCCCATAAGACCAGGTCGAGCCAAATTAACAGGTTTATAGGTCTTGCAAATTTCACAAGAGTCTACGTATTCTTTTACATCTTGAAACAAGGTAGGCCAATAATAGACATCGGCTATTTTAGAATGAGTCTTGGACACACCAAAATGTCCAGCAGTAGGATCATCATGATACCTATTTAACACATCTTTCCGCTTCTCATAAGGAACTACCAGCTTCCAGTCAAATTGATCTGTCAGACGATATTTATTCTTAGAGAAACGATACAGTTGATTATTTTCTATTTTAAAATTTGGAAAAAGAGAAGGTTTTCCGATAACCTTATTATATAAATCTTGGTACCATGGATCTTGTGATGATGGAACATCAATGGAACTAATGTGAACACGCGATAAACAATCCGGTATGACGTGTTCTTTTCCTTTACGGTGAATAATCCCAAAGTTAAATTGACTTAGTCTACAAGCCCAACGGTTCAAACGTCCCGTCGGATTTTTCAAATTAGAGAACCATTTCAGCGATGCGTGGTCTGTCACAATAAAACACTTTCTACCCTCTACATAGGCTCTGTATTGTTCTAACCCATAGAGCACTGCTAAGAGTTCCCTCTCGGTAGCTGAATAATTAGTCTCTTGTTGATTCAGCGTACGGCTGCAATACGCGATAGGATGGTCCACGCCGTCGTATTTCTGAGTGAGAACCGCTCCAATGGCGAAAGAGGATGCATCAGTATGTATAAAGAATTCTTCATTGAAATTAGGACATTTAAGAATAGGTGCTGATACTAAGGCAGACTTAAGTAAGTTAAAAGAATCATTAGCTTCATTTGACCAGACAAATTTTATCTTTTTGCTGGTAAGTCGTGATAACGGACGAGCTATTTTTGCAAAGTTATTTATAAAACGGCGGTACCAACCGCACATACCAAGAAAACGTTTGACAGCTTTAGCGTCATCTGGAGTTGGGAAATTTACTATAACCTCCACTTTAGAGGGGTCGGTTCTGAGACCATGTTTGTCAATAAGATATCCTAAATACTTGAGTTCACTCCTACAGAAAAGTGATTTCCTCATATTAATAGTCAAGTTTGCCGATTTTAGTTTTTCAAAAACGGCCTTTAGTAACCGAAGATGTTCTTGAAAGTCTGAAGTACAGATAATTATGTCATCAATGTAACAAAATACCTTGTTATCAAATTCAGCCGTAAAAAGAGTATCCATTAGGCGTTGCATAGTTGCACTCGCTCCGACTAAACCGAAACACATGCGTTTATAATGAAAAAGACCTTTACCAGGCACGGTGAAGCTAGTTTTTTCTTTGGACTGTTCACTTAGAGGTATTTGATGATACGCAGCACTTAAGTCAAGAGATGTTAGAAATTTTGCATCACGTAAGTTATCTAGAATGTAATGAACGTAAGGTACTGGGTAAGCGTCAGATTTGGATACCGAGTTCAACTTCCTACTGTCCAAGCATAATCTTAAATCCCCATTAGGTTTTTCAACCATAACGACTGGTGAGTTCCAAGGCGAGTGGGAAGGTTCCACTATTCCCGCTTGTAACATACGACTTACTTCATCTTCTAACGCTGCTTGTTTATTAGGACTAAGTCTGTAGTACTTTTGTTTGATAGGAGGTGAATCCCCCGTGTCAATAACATGTTCAATTAAGTGAGTTTTACCTAGGCCAACTTTATCCGTATCAATTTGATCGTAAAACTTTTTAGTAGCTTCGAGCTGACATTTCTGTTCCTGAGTTAACGAATCGTAAGTTATTAAGCCTGTGTCAGTAGGTACAAAATCAAGGCTAGCCAGATAATGGCTGTCTTCTTTAGGTATGTTAGTAATTAGACCTGGGGCTAAGTTATAAGCTCTCCAGAAGTTTAAGCCAAGAACCATAGGTTGCGCAATTTGAGAATGAATATTAAAGTGTACAAGTTTAACTTCCCCTTTATAATTAATGGGCAAGACCATATATTCCGTACATAACAAACGATTGTCATTAGCTACGCGAATAATTATCGGTTTTTTATGTTTCTGAATGGGAATACCCCCACCCGTAGAAAATATACGATGGCTATCACTACCTAAGAAGCTAGTGCTGGCACCCGAGTCCAAAAGACCACGAAAGTTAAGACTCATTATATTTAAAAGTGCGTATACTCTGTCATCTCCCTGTGGAGGATTAAAATATATTGTCTTTTCTGCGTGAAAGGGAGCAGAAGGATTATAGTTGTTTTTATTAGAAAAGACAAAGTTATTTAGTTTTTTTGACTCCTTACATTTGGTGCAGTCCGGAGTGCGAACTCCTTTTTCTCCACATTTAAAACAGACTATATCTCTAGATAACCTACAAGATCTAGTGGAGTGATTGGTTCTACCACAACGGAAACACTTAAGTTGAGGATTAGAATTGAAAGGCGTCTGGGCTACAGCGGCCACAAACGTTTTGGAAGAATTGTGAGGATGAGGTGGAGTCGACTTATATGGAAACTCTTTACCCTTCCCTATGACGAAAGATGAGGACTGGCCATCTTGTTTTGGCAAAACCGGTTCACGAAAATGATTAGCCTTAACTTGAGATAACTCAATCCGCTTGCACAGGGTTTTCAATTGCTGGATTGACTTAACATCATGCAGAGCAAAGACTTTCGGAAATTCTGGCCTGATGTTTCTCAACATCGTATCAAGTTTTTCTTCTTCTGATACTTGGCGGTTAAGCCGTTCGTACATTCCTAGAACCGTGGATACGAAGTATACAATGGTCTCCGTTCTAGCTTGAGTCCTACTCCGAATCTCCTGTAAAAGAATATGATCAAGGTCAGGTATGTCGAACTCCTCCTGCAAAGCTGAAACAACTTCTTTATAAGTGCGCAGAATGGTGCGCTGGGCACGGAACCACGACAGAGCAGGTCCTTCTAAAATTTCAGGAAAACCTCGGTAAATCCTATCCTCGGAAATCCTACGTGCGACACGAAGTTCTTCCAATCTGGTGAGAAAGATGCGAATACAATAGTCGCCTCTAAACTTTAAATTCAAAGAATTGATATTAAACGTTCGATCAGGTTGATAGATAACCTTTTTAACAACACAAGACTCCTTAACAGAAGGATCATCGCTATCCGAGTTTGATGATATTGACGAGTTATCATCCTTATTCAGTTTATCTAACATGGTGTTGATCATCGCCTTCAACAGCTGTATTTCTTCAGATTCATCCTGTAAACGAGAAAGGCGACACAGCAAGTATTTGCAACGGGATGACAGTCTTTCGGTAGCAGTGGCTGATAAATCGTCCTGAACCTCCTGCTCGATTTCCTCTGCTTTCCGTTGACAAATTTCAATTTCAGATGCTGGATTGCTTCGAACCACTTCTACTAACTTCAGACCACCCTTTTCAGCTAATTGAGCAGTTTGCTTCAACGCCATAGAAAGACTCGACCTACGTGAGATTGGATTGACTGGAAGTTTACGAATCGACAATTCATGTGAGATCTCGTCCTTGTGAAGGTGTGTTATTTTGCAACCAGCTATTAAGAAGTCCATGTTTGTTTTATTTTAATATATGTTAAATCAGTTTAAGTTTCAAAGATAGTTTCAACTTTATAAGGTTTACTACTTCACATTAACGTGATAAAGTCACTTATGATAATAGTTATTATTTAGAAAGTGAAAAGTTCTATAGTGGAACTTGTTTAAAATATAGCATAAGTCAATATATCAGAATAAGCTAGTACGTATTTAAGTTTGTATTCTTAAACGTATAGTATAGACGTTTGAGTAAAATTAAAACAGTTACTTAAGAACTAAGCATCAATTCAACATTCGCAGAAAGTTTTATATTAACACCTTATATCTAAAATATTAATTGCATGAACCTGTCATACACCAAAAGGCCCCACGTTGGGCGCCACTGAAGCATAAATGGTCAGGGGCCATTCAACTATAAAGAAAGTAGGAATGCTCACGGCTAGATTAAATAAAAGACTAACTCAGGATCGTGGATCGGCCACCTCCTAATGGAGCAGAGTCTGGATCTAGAATTTAAGAAATGATGGACGCCCTTTGATCCAACCTCCGTCTATCGTATGTCAGGTTCAAACAATAAAAGATAACATTAGGCTTATAACGTGTATTCACATATGGTCTAGCAGTTTGTAACACACTCGGTGAACTAATTAATATTGACAATAGTAAACAAGTCTTATGTTATAGCGTAAGTTATATGCTATTCACAGGGGGAAATTTAGGAACCAAAATTTATATGCTATTTTATGTTTTAGCTTGAGGGAATCCCTTTATATAGTAGTTTACAAAACAGTAATGGCTCGGGGCATAAGAGACATACCATCCGAGGTTTAATTTGGCAGCAAACCTTATATAGGAAATTTATAAATACCTGTCTACTCTACTAGGTACCGGTGGATTTAAATAGAAACCGTGGTTTGTGGTTGGTGCTCTTCACTAGACTCTCATGAATACTTCTCCGCTGCCAGACATGGGTGGGCCGGAGCAGTGAACAGGACCAGACCTCCGAGTTTACCGCCGGTGACCCGTAGTGCAGACTCAGGACTCCAGGATGATGAAAAGATCGACGCAATAAAATGACACTATCCACAGGACCGAAGATTTAGGAAGATGAAATAAGTAGATGAAAATATGTAACTAGAGATAAAAATAAAAACCTGGAACAATGGAGACAAAATTTGGTTAAATTCTAGGAAATTATTCATACCCATCTATCAAGAGCTTTTATATGTAATTAAACACGTGAACCACGGGTTTAATAAAACACTTACCAGTTTATAAGCTGGTTTTTTTTTTCTTTATTGAAATAAGGTTAGCGGTCCATGTGCGTGCAGGTCAAAATGGCGTTTGCTGAAAAAGAAATTTATCTTATGAAATTGACAATTCACAATATCGAAAGCCATCCTAGGCATTATAGTGAGGAACACCTCATTTTACTACTTACCAAATGTTGAATTGGTGTTAACAAATCCTTATATACTAGAACGAACAGGACTATCTATTCATGTTACTAAGTTGAGAGAAATACCGGGCGCGGCTGAAACAAAAATTACATTGATCAACTTATGAAAGAGATTTTAGAGGGATGATTATGCATCCCTGTACTTGTACTAACAAAATACTTACCATTTCCACGTGATTGGGATCCAATGGTTAAATTTTAGATGCTCACATATCGTATGCCGGATTCCCAATGACGAGACGACATTTTGGGCCGAACCAGAGAGAACCGCGTCGGCGATCGCAGCGCCACCTTTTGTGCTCGTGCGAAAGACTTGGACACAAATCGATCCTTACCAACAATTAAAATTTTATAGAAATATGTTCCTAGAAATTGAGATAAACCATTTTAAAGGTAAATTGTAAATAATACGTCTTGACAATAAAAATCTAACATGTTTTCTAAAACCGGGCGTGTGGAACGGATTTTGGACCATAGACAAGCACACCTGTCAAACGTCAAATGCCAAATCAATGTATCAGGAACATAACCTAGCAAAAGAACGTAAACAACGGAAACAAATCGCATTTATAATGTCCTTTCAAGTTAATTATTAAGAAGACATATAGTCTGAATGTGCGTAGTGTTGTGATTAACCTAAACTGGCAGTGCAACACAGGCAGCACGGTATTAAACAATGGAATGCATGAGGACACCACTATCACACACAAGGTAAATTCTTACTTACAAAAAGCTATCACAAGACAAGTCTCCACCTCTATTCTATTTTCCCATGATATTGCCCGAGTCTAGGGCATACTACACGTTAAATTCATCCCTGCTAAACCAACGAAAACTTGATGAAATGCTCAGTATAAATTATATCCATTAAGATGTCTAGACACACGGTCCAAAGTGTTACAGTCTACTGGAAAAAAAATAAAAGTACAAATCAAAATATTTAGTTAATAAATAATTTGATTTGTGTTTTCACAATACGTTCTGTAAATGGAACATCAATTTTTTTTTTGAATCGGATGCAGCGAACAGAAAAAACATGGAAGCATCTCTTAATACAAAATTATGTTCAAATAAACGATAACTTAACTGGATAAACGCATGTGCTAAGCTACCAATCAAACTTCGTCAAAACGATCGGTCGGATTTCAATTGTTACGCAGATGTCCATTAGGTACGAAGAAATTCAGGAGTGTATGAGAAGTTCCCAACAATAACCAATATTGGATAAGATTTTCACTGCTGGCACAGAATATATAAAGTACTGCTGGACAATCCGTCATCCAAAGATCTCCATAATTAACGGTCACTGGCCGAGTGTTTTTAATATTTTTCTGCCACTATTTGGCAATAGATGGCAGCACTGTGGCGAAATGTCCAATAAACTGTCAAAATGTATACGTGTAAACCGTGAATCTGACAGCTGTTTGAACCTTACGCCTACATGGGCGCTGATGGCAAAAAAAATATCGACCACCATGAGATGACAAGTTTTGAAAAGAAAGAAAAAAAAGAAAATAGGTATATATTAGTAACATTCGCAGCAGTCCGCTCTCTCGCACTGATGCATTGCAGCGAGCGTAATATACGTAAAGTGCATTCAGACCAAACGAACAATATTCGCTGCTCTATCCCCCACTCTACGAAATCAACGAATCACGTTTTGTGTAACGATCGAATTTCGTAGAGTAGGGGGTTAGAATAGCAAAGGCTCGTTTGGTCTGAATATAGACTATTTTACGTGTCGACTAAGCGTAGACGTCAATGGTACTTTCCAACTCATCGTGCTGCTATTTTGGGCCTTTCCCACGCTGCGCATACGATACTCGCATGTCAAATCTTTGAAGTTGTATTTCTAAAAACTCTTAATCTGGCTAATCTGCCTGTAAACATTAAGAAACATTAACATAATTTGCACAAGCAAGACATTATACCCCAGCCCAACATAACTCAACATAAACAAAAGTTTTAATTTATCCCATAAGAGAAATAAGCTCGTAATGGATATATTCGCAAATTTCCCGGAAGGTCGGATATAATTTCATTGAGTAGGTATATTATTATCTACTTCCTGCAATATTGTAATCTGAAACTATAAGTTTTTCATCACACTTGCTGTCTAAGCGCGCCATTGCTTGCGCGCGTAGCGGGAGTAATAGAAAAGTGACATTCCCTAGGGAGTTATAGAAATTTCAGTACGTCATAAAATAATATTTTGTCTTAAAACTTATTTTTTTGTCCGCAAGTGTGATGGAAAACGTTGTATCCTACGGCGTCGGGTTTCTAACACTCTCGTTAGTAATTCCGTACTTACCTCCCTTAATGCACAATGTCCTAATTACGCGATCGCCACATTATGAAATCTATTAAGTTGCCTGCAGCTTAGCCAAGATGTCATTTTGCAATCGTATACGATAAGCGATACCTAATAATAAACGTATAAGGATGACAGATTCTAATCGAACAAAAACTTATGTGATCATTTCCATACATTATTACGGTCACGTGACTTATCGCTATCGTTAACAATTGCACAATGGCAATTTGGCTAGGCCTGCAGTATATTTGTCAAAACTCTTAAATTAAGGGTCCACGGAAAAAACATGTCCAAAGCAAAAAAAAATCAGGGCTAATTCACACCTTATTCTGTTACAAGTAAGGTGGTTTTTCCTTCTGTAATTTGAATTGACTAGACATATTCTTTCCATGGACCCTTCGAATAATCTGGGGGGCTAGAATGATCTCTCGATGCAATCATACGATTCAGTTTTCTATGGATCCGTCAGTTTTTCTATGCTGAAATGACACATCGCGATTCAGATTAGGCCCTAAACTGAATCGCATTAGTTAGTTAGTTTTGCTGGGCTTTTTCCGCAACTCGACAACCATCGTGCCTTTTTTGCGTGATAGCGAGGTAGCCTTATTCCAACCATCCAAGCTCCTCCACGAAACTCAGTGTATGTTTCAGGTTGCTAAATGCCTCCTTTAGTGTATGTGGAGTCCCCAAGTGCCTACTCCTGTATACCTCTACCTGTTTACAATCTAGAAGAATATGTTTTGCTGTATCCTCCTCTTCTATGCAGGCCCTGCACATAGGACTATCTGTTTTTCCCATATTGTGCAGGTGTTTGTTTAATGTGTTAAGGTGCGTTCAGACTAAAAGAGCATTCGCTGTTCTAAACTCCCACTCTACGAAATTCAATCGGTACACAAAACGTGATTGGTTGATTTCGTAGAACGGGCGCTAGAACAGCGAATGCTCTTTTTGTTTAAACGCACCTTTACTGAATCGCATTAGTAGATCGTGGTAACCCCGATAAATTATCTATAAACATTGGAGAAACTTTCACGTGACAAATCACCGCCTCCTTAGCTCAGTCAGTTGCTGCTAGCAATGTACCGAGGAAAAGTTTCATAAGTTGCCAAACTTCTATAGAATGTTCTCGATAATTTTAAAATGTACAAGCAATCTAATCATGTCAAAACTGTTGTATATACCTACATGCCTTTTAAGGTATATTTTATGCCTTGTTTACTCAAATGTGAAATATTCTTCATAAGACATTTTTTATAACTTCTCGTGGAAACATTCTCAATGAGAACTTACTATTAAATTCTCATGAAAATTCTCGGAAATTTCCGAGTATATTCCTGCAACTTTGAGAATGTTCTGCAATACATTGCTAGTTGCTACCTGCGAAGCTGTTCGAATCTGTTTCTTTCCTATGTATTTACGTATTTTTATATTAAATAGATCGTCTCTTAATACCCACAACGCAAGAATTTTATTGAACTTACTGTGGACTAGCAATGTATGTACAAGTTGCAGAACATTTTCAAAATTGCGGGAACATACTCGGAAATTTCCAAGAATTTTCATGGGAATTTAATAGTAAGTTCTCTATGAGAATGTTTCCATGAGAACTTATAAAAATGTGTTATGAAGAATATTGTATTTCACAATTGATTAAATAAGGCATTAATTATACCGAGAAATTCATATACATACAACGGTCTTGGCATGATTAGATTGCTTGAAAAATTTAAATTTGCTGAGAACATTCCTTATAGAAGCTTTGCAACTTATGAAACTTCTCCTCGGCACATTGCTACCGTGGATTAAGTAGGTCGATTTGAGTAAGAAATAATGTATTATTCGAGGTATACTCCTACCCCCTTCTTCATAGTCATCTCCTAACTTAACCTAACATAACTCCTAACAAGCCGCTATGTTTTGTTTGTCCTTTTCGGTCTTATCAATATATTCATGAGAGCGAAAGGGAAAAACAATACTTAGCGGCTTGCTAAGTTAGGATAAATTTATGAATAAGGAGGCTAATAATCCCTAACATATCACAACTCATCTACGTAACCAAAAGTTTTAATTCATCCCCCAAGACAAATAAACCCGTAATGGAGATATTCGGTAATTTCCCGCAAGGTCGCATACGTGGCAGGCCGGGAATACTTTGTCGACTGCAACAAGTGGATATAACGTTGGGGAACAATACTTTATTGACTTGGGGGATTCTTGATTTCCATTTTTAGGGTTCCGTAGTAACTATGGACATGGCGAAACCATAAGGGAGCCCTTATGGTTTCGCCATGTCCATAGTCCATTCTGCCGAGACATGGACCGTGTATCGCCGCCATATTCGCATGTTGGATCGGTTTCATCTCAGGTGCCTACGTAAGATACTGAAGATCCGATGGTATGATCGTGTTCGGAATACAGAGGTTCTACGTAGAGCAAATGTGGCTGGGATCGAGGCATACCTCATGCGACGTCAGTTGCGGTGATGCGGCCATGTATCTCGGATAAACGACCAGCGTGTCGCTAAGCGCATCTTTTATTCCGAACTTGAGAAGGGCAAGCGGAAACAGGGCGGCCAATTCCTCAGATATAAAGATGTGCTTAAGCGTCACATGAAAAAGTGCTCTATTGAGCCTTCGCAATGGGAGCAGCAGGCAGCCGTACGAACGGAATGGCGCGCTGCAATACATAAAAAGATAACCGATTTTGAGACTCGTCGGCGCTTGGAACTTGATGCCAAGCGCGACGAGTTGAAGGCCCGACCACCTGCGGCAATATCGTATAATTACATTCATGGTGTGCTCACATGCCCGCAGTGTTCACGTAATTTTATCAATAAGATTGGTTACGTGAGCCACATGCGAGCACACCAAAGATAACAACGGAGTCGACAGCAGTCACCGTGGCCGAATCGGCCGTGGGAGTATTATTATTATTATCTCTTTATTTAACTTTCATCTCAGTTTAGGGTTTTTATAAAATGAATACAAAATTAAAATATAATACAACATACAAAAACAATACAAAATATAAACACTTCATAAAAAACCTAAACTAGGGTGCCGCCGGCAACGGGGCGGGCCCAAGCTGCCGGTGGTTAGGGCTGCAGGGAGAGGAACCGCCGGACTATGCGCGCCGTGTCCAGGATTACCGCCTTCTGCATCTGACCCTTGACCCAACCACTAGCGAGAGCCTCTTGAGGTGTTGATTGAGACTCTTCGCTATGAGACCGTTCGCAGAAACAACTATCGGTACAATGATCGCCGAATCAACCTCCCACATGTCGGTTACCTCGTGAGCCAAGTCAAGGTACTTACTGGCTTTGTCCTTCTCGGCCTTCACGAGGTTCTCGTCATGGGGGATGGTGATGTCGATAAGCATTGCCCGGCGTTGGGATCGATCTATCAGCACGATATCAGGCTTATTGGCTACAATAGTCCTGTCCGTGATGATAGATCGATCCCAATAGAGCGTGGCACGACCATTTTCGAGAACTGCCGCAGGTGTGTACTTATAGTACGGCACTTCGAAGCCCACAAGGCCGTATTGAAGAGCAAGCTGCTGGTGTATAATCCTGGCTACGAGGTTGTGTCTGTGCAAGTACTCGGTGTTAACAATCTGAGAACAACCGGAAATAATATGCCTGAGTGACTCACCGGGACGGCGGCATGCCCGACAAATGTCGACCGTACCGTCCTTTAGGATATATTTCCGGTAGTTATTCGTCATGATAACCTCGTCAGCAATTGCACAGGCAAAACCCTCGGTTTCTCCGAGGTCCCCGAATCGTAGCCAGTTCACCGACGCGAGCAGATCTACGTCAGGTCCCGTGAGGGCCTTGTAGAACCGCCCGTGTAGCTCCTTGCTCTTCCATACCGCCTTGCGGTCCTCGGTGCCCAGTACCACAGGTCTGCGCCAGTTCTCTTTTGCCAAGGAGAGCGGCGTGAGGTTCCGGTCTACTGCCACCACATCACGATGCATCCTGCACTCATTGTTAAGAAAATAGTTTCTAAGATTGTACACCTCGCGGTTGTGGAGGTCTTTGGCATTTAGGAAGCCGCGGCCCCCACACTTCCGCGGGATGTACAATCTCATAACTGATGAGCGCGGGTGTAGCATTCGATGTGTGGTAAGCAATGTACGGACCCTTCGATCCAGGGCGTCTAGCTCGGTCTGAGTCCACCTTAGTATGCCAAAGGAGTATGTGAGTATGGGTATTACCCAGGCGTTGAAGGCGCGCACTTTGTTGCCTCCTGACAAAAGACTGTTAAGTACTTTTGTGAGCCGGCTGAAAAAGCGCTCCTTCACCGCCTGTCTAATTCCCATATCTTCAATACCCAAAGACTGTGACATACCAATGTATTTATAGGTTTCTGCTTCCGAGATAGATCTGAACGACATTGTCTCAGAAAGTTGCAAATTTGTTGAATTTACTACTTTCCCCCGCTGCACATGCATAACCGCACACTTATCGACACCAAATTCCATATTGATGGCACTACTGAAAACTTCTGTGGTTCGCAGTAGTTCCAACAAGTCTTGGCTATTTGGCGCAAATAATTTGAGATCATCCATATACAGAAGGTGGGAAATGACTTCACCCTCTCTCCGAAGCCGGCAACCTAGTCCTGAATCCTTCAGCAGGGTACTGAGGGGATTCAGAGCTAGGCAGAACCACAAGGGACTCAGACTGTCACCCTGGAATATTCCTCGCTCGATCCTTATGAAGTCCTGCGGGCCAGAGGGGCCATCCCAGCCTCCTGGTTGACGAAGGACTGTGGTCCACTGCCTCATACACGCGCCGAGAAAGGATCTTAAAGTTGCATTAACTTTATACAACTCCAAGACCCTTTCCAACCATGAATGAGGCACCGAATCATAGGCCTTCTTGTAGTCAATCCAAGCGGCGGAGAGGGCCCCTTTGTTACGCCGGACTTGCTGGCAAATGGTCATGTCGATGAGGAGGAGCTCTTTAGTACCACGGGACCCAACCCTACATCCATTTTGAGCAGGAGCCAAAACATTGTTCGAAAGAATGTGCGTGTTAATTTTTACTCTCAAAATGGATGTAAGGAGCTTGTACAGTGTGGGCAAGCACGTGATGGGTCGGTAGTTCTTCGCTTCCGTGGTACTACCGGACTTGTAGAGCAGAAAGGTTAGACCAGTTGGCAAGGTGGAAGTTGGAAAGGTGGCAGGGAACCGAGCTCGAGGGCTTGTTGGAATTGCGTTGCCAATCGTGAGTGCGAGCATCGAAACCATTTTAGTCAGAAGTTGTGCAATCCATCCGGCCCAGGACTTTTCCAGTTCTGAGTCGTGCGGATAGCACAACTTACGTCATCGGGGCTGATGGTAACTGCCCCCATAGGTTCGATGGTCTCGCATTCACGTTCGACAACGGGCATCCATTCACCCTCGGTGTGTCCGACGGGCGCTGACCAGATACTACGCCAGAAATCACTCATGGCAGTAGCATCCGGCAACCGCGCGTCGGACACACGGTAGTCGGTTTCCTCCCACTTTCGGTAAACCTTCCTTTGGTCACTCTGGAAAAGGCGATTCTGCTGGAATCGGTTCACACGCTCTCTGTAGCGGCGAATACGGTTTGCCCATGCATAAACCTTCTGCTTCAGAAAGTCGATGCGCTCTGTGAGGTTGGCCATGTAGTCGCGGGGTGCAATACCCGTTCCCGCGAACGCGAAACGCGAACTTATTATTATTATATTAATCCATAGTCCATCTGTCTGTCCGTAGCATCGCTCAGTGGCCGTTAGTACTAGAAATTTTCAATTTGATACAGGTATATCTACATAATTAATCACGTCGACAAAGTGGTAGGTACAATAAAAAGTAGAAAAAAGAAATACCCCCCTAATACTAAAGTGAGGATTCATTTTAATCAGCTGTAATCCGACACTGTGGGGTAGCGTTGAATAGGTCTTTGAAAAAGGGTCCAAAAAGATTTTTTTACTACAGTCAATATTTTCGGAGATAACAGCTCTAAAATAAAATAAAATGTCCTTCCTCCTCTCAAACTTTTGATCTCGTGGGCTCAATAAATTATAAAATAAAACCTTTTCGAACGTAATCGGCACGAGAAGTATATATTAAATCGCCATTGGTAACCATATAAAGCAACTAAATATCATCGCAACACATATGAATGTCTAACCTTACAGTCAGAAATACTGAAATTTTAAAATATCACCACGAAGCCGCAACCTCTTTAAAACCGCTTAAAATTAGACATTTCCTTAAAGCGTTTTTGCCCGGTCACAAGATTTGACTAATGATCTTGTCGCTCGCATGCCCCCGCTCCCACGATACGACAAAAGCCCTGTCGCCTTCATTTATATCGGAGCGGTGAACGATCTAAACATGAACTCTAACTACTTGAAAACAGAGACGTGTAGATATATTTGTGAGCATTTTAGCTGATGGCGTATCGTTTGCCACAACGCCCTATGTTTGCAAAGATTCATAACCACTTAAAGGTTTGTACACACTAACGTCATAAACGCTAGCGGTACGGAATTGCAGAAGTGCTATAACATGAGCTTAAACGTAAACATTGCAAGAATTACACCTTCATTGCTTCAGCTGGATTCTGGAGTTTGATCTGTCGGGACCAGACTATAATTATAATGTGATGTGTGTGTATGACCATTCTAATGTATGGAAATGGTCACATGACTTTCCGCACGAATCTGTAATTTTAATACATTCATCACTTATCGGTTATCGTATACGATTGCAGGATAGTTAGACCTGCTTATTTTGTAGCTTGAAACGTATACTAGATAACCGAGCCGGATTGCAATCTGTAATCAATTTGCATAAACTTTGCTTGCGTATTCAGGCTTAGCCAATATAACATTCTGTATTCGCATACGATAAGCGAAAAGTAATAAGAATAACTGTACCAGAATGACAGATCTGACCGAAAACTCAAGTAAAGATTTCCATACATTATGGTCATGTGATTTTTCGTTTGCTTGAAAAGTCATCTTGGCTAGGGCGTCTTGAGATGTGGAGAGGAAAAGTAAAAACCGATACGGTGCCGATACTTCGCCAATACGATTCCGCGCCGTCAACTTTTTCAAGCAGCGATGTAGAAGTCTATCGACGAAATCTACACGGATACGATGCGTCACTGCAATTCTGTAACGGCATCGTTTACAGGCGCTTACAAAAAAAACACGAAAACCTGCTTCTTCTAGATCTGGTTCGATCTAAGTAATATAAAATAATGTCCGGAAATTTTTTATACCTTCACTTTTTTTTTTTAAACTTACTATTAGCGTCGCGTAATGGAAACTTAAATTTTCTATGAAAATAATGGGACATATTTTTTAGCTAACTAATCGGTCGATTTTGATTCGAATGAGTCCAAGCACGTCCAGATCTGGAAGGATCAGGTTTTCGGGATTTTTTAAAACGCCCTTTTGAGGAACAGTGTGGTCGAACCTTATGAAATTTTCCCGAGTTATGAGTACGACAAAAGTAATTTCCACTCGAGTTTAAAAGGTCGTAAGCCGCTCAGGCGATGTGGTACATAAGTTGTTCTTCGTTTATGCAATGAAATGAATACGGTGGTATTACATGCTTTACAAATGTACGATGACTTCAAATTTTAGTGAAAATGGAATCGAATGTAAGGAGTTGTTTAGTCATTGTTATTTAATTAAGTTTGAGACTAAAATGCTAAAAATTTAATGCCTTATGGAAAAATAATTTCGATTGGACTTCGTGGCTTGAAATTTCGTAAAGTAATATTCAAATATGTCTAAAAACCGATAGAATTCTTAAGAAATATCAAAAATGGACAATCCAAACAAAATTTCAATGAAAGCTTGTATTGTTTGGTAGGCAATGTCCATAGATACACATAGTAATGTACTTATCGAGACTTACTTAAACGCGTATAAAATAATTATGACTAAGGAACACATTCACAGACGTGAGAAATACACAGAGATGCTCTCACTGGGATTCAAACCCCGGACCACCAGCTTTGTAGACTCGGTCACTTCGAGGCTACTAAGGCCGTAATCATCATCATCATCATCATCATATCAGCCGAAAGACGTCCACTGCTGAAGATAGGCCTCCCCCAAAGATTGCCACAATGACCGGTCCTGCGCCACCCGCATCCAGCGGACTCCTGCGACCTTCACCAGGTCATCGGTCCACCTTGTGGGGGGCCTACCCACGCTACGCCTTCCGGTACGTGGCCGCCACTCAAGAACCTTCCCGCCCCAACGGCTATCGGTTCTACGCGCAATGTGCCCCGCCCACTGCCACTTCAGTTTAGCGATTCGGAGAGCTATTTCGGTTACTTTGGTTCTGCTGCGGATGATCTCATTTTTAATCCGATCACGCAGAGAGACTCCTAGCATAGCCCTCTCCATTGCCCTTTGGGTGACTTTGAGCCTTCTTATGAGACCCATTGTAAGCGGCCACGTTTCAGTACCGTATGTCATCACTGGCAACACACACTGATTAAAGACTTACGTCTTCAAACACTGCGGAATATTGGACGAAAATATGTGTCGTAGCTTCCCGAACGCTGCCCAACCGAGTCGGATTCGACGATTGACCTCTTTCTCGAAGTTGGACCTACCTAACTGAATAGTTTGCCCTAGGTATATATATTCGTCTACAACTTCGAGTGTAAAGTCTCCGATTATTACGGGAGTTGGTGCTACATGGGAATTCGACATGATTTTCGTCTTATCCATGTTCATCCTAAGACCAACTCGCTCGGAGGCTTTACTGAGGTCAACGAGCATAGTACTTAAGTCCTCCAAGGTCTCAGCCAAGACTACTATATCGTCAGCGAATCGAAGGTGAGCGAGGTACTCGCCGTTTATGTTGATACCTAGCCTTCTCCAGTCCAGAGTCTTAAAGACATCCTCCAGTGCAGCGGTAAACAGCTTAGGGGAGATGACATCTCCTTGCCTAACTCCCCGCTGCAGCAGAATAGGCTTCGAGCTCTGGTCTTGGAGTCGGACTGACATTGTGGCGCTCTCGTATAAACACTTCAACACCTCGATATAGCGGTAGTCGACTTGGCACCGTTGGAGAGACTGTAGTACTGCCCATGTTTCGATCGAATCGAAGGCTTTCTCGTAGTCCACAAACGCTAAACAGAGGGGCAGGTTATATTCTTCGGTCTTCTGTATAACCTGGCGAAGCGTATGGATGTGGTCTACGGTACTAAAGCCTCTTCGGAAACCGGCTTGTTCGGGAGGCTGGAAGTCATCAAGCCTGCGTGCAAGACGATTCGTAATGACTCTTGAAAACAGCTTATAGACATGGCTCAGAAGTGAGATGGGTCGGTAGTTCTTCAATAAAGCGTTATCACCTTTTTTGAAGAACAGTACCACCACACCTCTGTTCCATGCCTTTGGCGTTCTCCCTTCCAGTAAGACGGAATTGAACAACTTCTGAAGGGCCGTAAGGATCGGTTTACCACCCGCCTTCAGAAGCTCAGCTGTAATTCCGTCCTCCCCAGGCGCCTTGTTATTTTTGAGCTGTTCAAGAGCCATTCTAATCTCGCACAGGCTGATGTCCGGGATGTCTTCTGTATAGTGTCGGGTCAGTCTAGCTCTGAGGTCTTCCGCTAGATCAACTTCGGGTCTGCTAGTTGACGTGTACAGCTGTCCATAAAAACCCTCTATCTCACTCAGCAGCTCAGATCTGGATGTGACGATTCTACCATCCTCACTCCTCAGTCTTTAATTTGGCGAGCTGGCTTTGCCCAACAGACAGATCCCTTGCAAAAACTTTAGAGCCCTTGTTCCGCTCGATGGCTTCTTCTATACACTTGGTACGGAATTGGCGCATATCGCGTTTGAGGGACTTAGAGATCTGTCTGTTGAGCTGCCGGTATAAAGTCGCATCAACTGAGGATTGTAGAACCAGTTCACTCCTTTTTTCCATTAGCTTCTGAGTGGAGTCTGAGGGCTTTCTGGTCTTATTTGTCCGCTGGGCCTTAAAAAACTTAGACCCAGCGCTATGGACAGCTTCCACAAACCCGTCGTTGAATACGTCCACGTCATCGCCTAGGCAATCGAAACGGTTTTGGAGTTCCAGCTGAAAGCTCTCGGGGTTTTGGAGATGGAGTGTAGGACGGAGCGTAGACTTCATCAGTCGCGAGCGTTCTAGCTTAGGACATAAATTCAACGTGCCTCTTACCAGGCGGTGATCGCTACCGGTTTTAACCGTACTGATCACAGAAACATCGTTGAATATATGTCTCTTCGTCGACATGATGAAGTCGATCTCGTTTTTAGTTGCACCGTCGGGACTCGTCCAAGTCCATTTTCTGTGCTCGCGTTTCTTAAAGAAGGAGTTCATCATGTAGAGTCCCTCCTTCTCCAAGAAACCAGCCAGCAGATGGCCCCGGTGGTTCCAACGTCCAACCCCAAATTGCCCCACCCTCAGTTCGTCACCATCTCTCTTGCCCAGTTTCGCGTTGAAGTCGGGGGACATAACAACGGTGAAGTAGGTTCTGGAGCTATGCATGGCTTTTGAGATATCATCATACATAGCCTCCACCTCGTCGTCGGAGTGTGTCGAATTCGGCGCGTACACCTGTATGACCTTCAGCGAGTATCTCTCAGATACTCTGAGTATAAGGTACGCCACCCTAGCCGACACACTCTCGATCTTCACCACGTTGTTTACGAGGTACTTGTGGACGATGAACCCGACACCTCCCTGGGACTGTTGGTCGCCCTCCCGGAAATAGAGCAAGTTGCCGGACTTTAGGATTATCGTGTCCTCGCCCTCTCTTCGGACTTCTGACAATCCCACAATGTCCCAACGCAACTTGCTCAATCCTTCCTCCAGTTCCACTAACTTTTCGTCGGTCCGCAGTGTACGTGTGTTGTACGTTGCCAGGGCCAGAGGTCGTCGGTGGTGGTAGCCGGATCTTTGCCGGAGATTCTTAGCACCCCTGACCCCGCTAGCACCCTGGCCGCTACCATAACCAGGGCACCGGGGGTCGCCGGAACCTCGGGGCCGCGGCCTTGTTTGTCTTTTCATGGGGGGTAGTTGTCATAATCGCCACGCTTGGCATGCGTGTTGGCGATCGCAGTGTCTCCACCGCACTTTAGAGATGCTACTGCCCATCCCCCGGTGGTCTTGGTCGTAGTTTTCAGACATACCCGGGTCAAGTGTATGATCAGTAACACTTTAGTCCCTTAGTCGACTCCTACGACACCCATGGGAAGCGTTGGGGTGGTGACAAATGTATTCTTGCTGCCGTCACCACACGGCCATAAAATCGTGACTATCATAAGACTTCTTACATTACGTCAAGTATTAACTAAGTGGAACCCAACCAATTAGAACCCTAGGCCATTTTAGAACCTTGTCAAAATTACCAGGAGGAAGAAGTTTCTTACGATTTAATACATAGCGTGACTTTGACATAGTTCCTAAGTGACCTAAGGTTCCAATCAGATAACTGTTCGTGTTCTTACGTCTATGTCGTCCATGTACGAACACCAGATACATAGGTCAAAATTCTTTTCGTTGTCTTATTTTGTGTCCCTAAAAACGTGACACAGTTGTGATTTTTGTATGAGATGATGTTTTGTTTCCAATTTGTGATGTATGACAATCACAATACAAAATCCTAAAAATGTACCATGTGTAGTTTTAAGTGAATTTGTATATTGTGAGATTAATAAATAAACTAAACTAAACTAAACTAAACTAAACTATGGATTAAAATCTAGCGTGAAGAAGAAATACAAGTGCACTGGATTTTTGTACCTATATACTGAGTCGAGACAGCAACTAGAAGCGTGACAGAGTGGTATGAAACAAGACAACGAAAATAATTTTGACCCAGTCATCATCATCATCATCATCATATCAGCCGAAAAACGTCCACTGCTGAACATAGGCCTCCCCCAAAGACTGCCACAACGACCAGTCCTGCGCTACCCGCATCCAGCGGACTCCTGCGACCTTCACCAGGTCATCAGTCCACCTTGTGGGGGGCCTACCCACGCTACGCCTTCCGGTACGTGGCCGCCACTCAAGATCCTTCCCGCCCCAACGGCCATCGGTTCTACGCGCAATGTACCCCGCCCACTGCCACTTCAGTTTAGCGATTCGGAGAGCTATTTCGGTTACTTTGGTTCTGCTGCGGATGGTCTCATTTTTAACTCAGTGTATGCTCAAAAATATTCCAAAATGCACTGTAATGCCATGGCAATAGAGGCCTGCTCAGTTGTTTATTAGCACTCTGGCTGCTCAGATAATAATATGTCTGATGAAGTCCGTACGACAAATTATTCCATTGTACGACCGGTCTAACTGACAATTTTCGTATTATTTATCGCAAAGGCATACAATGTATGCCATAAATACTAGAAATTCATGTAGTTCATGCTTTGTCATCGTATTTTCACGGAAATGTTCCAATTCATTTTGCCGTGTCACAATAAACTTCAGTATTCATGGCGCGATGTTAAAACATAATTCGCTATACGAATATTAATTACTAATTATTAGAAAGATGATACCTAACTTAATTTATTAAGTTAATAAAAATGACATAGGACTGATTTTTCAATCCCCAGTTAACAGTATCTGTCAAATAAATGTTAGCTCTGTCCTTTTTTAACTGATGATTTGAGAAAAGGATGGGGATAATTTAAACTAACGGATTGAATTATTTGGCGATTGAAAAATCAGCCCATAGATAAATAAATTAGGTTAGGTATATTTTTTCTATGATTACCAATTTCATTGCCAACGAGGGCTACGCGCTACGCTCGTAGCCAATCCCGTGATTTTTCCGCTTTGTGAAAATGGACCTCCCACAGAGAACTCCCCTCGGGAGTTCCTCGCGCTCAATGTGTAGTAGATCAGCATGCTTAGCCAAGTTGCCAAGCGCTAGCGCTTAGTAGCGTATCGTAGTTTTCCCTTTCTGTCACTCTTTCATATTAGAGCGACAAAGACAGTTAGATTGGCAACTTGGCTAAGCCTCCTGTACGCTTAGCACAGCGGTCGGCAACCGGCGGCCCGCGGGCCGCATGCGGCCCGCGAAGGGGTCAGCTGCGGCCCGCGGACCTCCTTGACTATTTTGTATATCGCGTATTTTTAAATCACGAACCTCATCAAAGGTCATACACATTAACAGAAAATCTAATTATGAAACGGAGTCAACAATTATTATTATTAAAATTTATGTATTTTTGAGTCAGTGTCAGTGTCCATGACTTGCGCTGATGCTGACTGCATGACGCTTGTTGTCTCGTTTCGTTTTTCCCCCCGCGCCCTTTTCACACCGCCGCGTTGTATAGTGTAATCCACAATCCTACGCACTAAATTGATCGACAAGTTTTAAAGTACGAAACTTTATATGAGTATGTACAATGTACATTGTACATGTAAATATACATACTCATATAAAGTTTAGTATATCATACATTAAAATAATAAATATTTGAAAATCGCATTGCAATTTACCTTTGCATTCGGGCCCTCGTATATTTAAGAAAATAATAATGCATTTTTCGACGTTAATTTTGTACCAGGTTTCAAAGGCGAAGTAAAGAACTTCTTGATTCTTGAATGTCTGGTGTAGGCATAACACTTTCGTTTTTATTGACATGAATGTCTACTTGGAAATATCTTGTTCGTCCTTCAATTTGTCTACCATCTCGTTACATAGGTATATAAACTAATATTTTGGTCTGTGCGCGAGGCCCAAAGGCCTGTACATTGCTATATAATGCATAGTTTCTGAGATGTCGTTCGGACTTCGCGGTTTTGATGCCTCGCCATCGCCATTGGGCCTTAGGCCTTCTGGCTCGGCTTATTTAGGTACTGCGGTAGTTGAACGCTTAGTAGCTAAATTTTCTCGGAGCTCGGCCTTCGGCCTCGCTCTGAATTACTTAGTGATGGCACGCTTGGGGTGGAGCTCCGGGATTTTGGCACTCCGGAAGGTCGACCTTCGGCCTCCAACCCTGAAGCTTGCCCTTCGGGCTCGCTTATCGTAGATTTACATCGGTTCTAGCAATGTTCCGTACCTTCCGCAGCGAGGCCTTCAACCGCGCCAAAAATTATTGGGGCTACCGACTCTCTCGGGATCCGAAGTGAAGTTCCGGACCTTAGGCCCTCCGCGGGTTCGGCCTACGGCCTCCCGAACTGAAGGCTCGCCCTTCGGGCTCGCTTGATATACTCGGGATTTTGACTTTTTATTCCGGGGCGACGTCATCTTGGGTTTTTTCCAATATTTTTCAGAGTATCACTTCTTGGCACACATAGGGGAGGGGCCGTATGCCAAATATAGTTACTGAGATGTTGTTCGGACTTCGCGGTCTTGACGCATCGACATCGACGCATCGACGCTCGGCTTATTTAAGTACTGCGGTACTTGAGCGCTTGGTAGCGAAATTTTCTCGGAGCTCGGCCTTCGGCCTCGCTTTGAATTACTTGGAGGGGGTATGCTTGGGGTGAAGCTCCGGACTTTCGGCACTCCGGAAGTTCGACCTTCGGCCTCCCACTGTGAAGCTCACCCTTCGGGCTCGCTTATCATAGATGTATATAGGTTTTGCTAATGTTCCGTCCCTTCCGCAGCGAGGCCTTCAACTGCATCCAAAATTATTGAGGTTACCGACCCCCTCGGGACCCGAAGTGAAGTTCCGGGCCTTAGGCCCTCCGCGGGGTCCACCTACGGCCTCCCGACCTGAAGACTCGCCCTTCGGGCTTGCTTAATAACTTACTCGGGATTTTGACTTTTTGTTCCGGAGTGCCGTCATCTTGGAATTATTCCAATTTTTTTTCAGAGTATCACTTCCTGGGCCCACATAATAAGTGGCCGTACTTTAGCGTGATCACACCATTATTTTGAAAATTTCATGTAACTGCTTTTTCGTGCAAAAAATCCAAAAAAAAAATTGGGATCTGGGTAGCCTAAGGCCGGCCTTATACAACCGGAATCAGAATATGAATTAATACTCTTAGGCCGGCCTTAGACATCCGGAATCAGAGTATGAATTCATATTATGAATATTTACTCTGATTCCGGATGTATAAACCGGCCTAAGAGTATTAATTCATAATCTGATTCCGGATGTATAAGGCCGGCCTAAAAGTCACGCCCATGAATTTCGAGTTTCCAGCCGGATCGGATAAAATAAAAATAAAAATTGTCGATACGATGTTATTTGCATAATAGTATATAACTATATTCGATTCTTCCTTATTTCTTCCTTATTGATATATATAACCGATAATGTGAGGTTTTTTTTCGGACAAAACCTACATCAACAAAGTGCGGCCCGCGTCAATTTCGTTAACTACTATGTGGCCCTTGGATGCTAAAAGGTTGCCGACCCCTGGCTTAGCACATGATTGGTACCTATGTCAGTATGTCGCCGCAAGATAGATTTTCCATCTTTTACCAACTATATGAATAAAAGAGGGATGGATATTCTATCTCGCGGTGATATATTGTCGCGCTGATCCTGTGCTAAGCCTACTGATGTATTCGATATAGTTACGAACTATGGTTGGAAGCTTTTGGATTACAATTGGATGATAACAATATCTTTTCATTTTCTAGTTGCAACACGTCACTCATAAGCCATAATGCTCGCGAAAGCAATTGTAACTGACATCACAATGCATTTGCAAGAGCTTTTATTACTCATAAATTGCACTTTACGATGAATGACATGTTGTGACCACTTGAGTTCAAGCGATTTAAGTGACTTGTATTGGAGCATGCAAATGTGCAGTTATTATTGAAGATGACATCAGTATTATCAACAATAAGAAAAGGAGTAAAGTAAACTTTACGAGTAAAGTTTATTTATGGATTTTTTGTAATTTTGTTTGTATGCGTATTACTCGAAATCTTTGAGAATCATGAACCAATTGACAACGATTCTTTTTTAATCGTACGGGTATAAGGTATAACCCGGAGATGGTCCCGTTTGCACCAAGGGGTCTGATGATGGGAGTAGGGAAATCTTTTGAAGTCGGTTTTTAAATTTGATGATTATTCGATTTTTAAGCAGGTAATCAGATTCATTTTTTTCCCAACTAATTAACTATAGGGCAATCAAATACTACTTACATATTTGTTATATGTAGGTATACTAGGTATTTATTATGAAATTATATGTACGGATTAACGGCGTTTGCACTAGTCCGAGGTATTGCATCGAATAGCTAAACTACAGTTATTACAGGCTCAGATACAATACTAGGTTTCAGCTTACATGGCATAAATGCGGCTTGCGGCTTAGGTAAATAGTTGCAGCTTAGTATTAAGATGTAGGTCGTAGGTCTAACTAAAAGCTTTACTCGTAATAAGACTATGTAAAATTATACGACCATGCGGTCGACTGAGGCAGATGCAGCTATGAAGTAAATGTAACTATATGTAGGTAATTGAAATTTCTCTTAACACATTCGACGACGGTTACAGCTATAGCTGTAATAGCCAATCGATACTTTTATTCTACTACTTTATCGACGTAATTAATATGTTTACCTGTACCAAATTGCAAATTTCTAGTACTGTCGGCCGCTGAGCTATGCTGCGGACAGACAGACGGACTGACTGACATAGTGAAACTATAAGAGTTCCTCCTAGTTTACTGCGGCACCCTAAAAATGTAAAATTGTGATGTCGTTATTTGTTTGTGCTGTAAAATTGACTTGTTATTTTAGGTACTACGATTTTATTATAAGTGTTACATTTGCTGGTGGTAGGACCTCGCGCAGGGTCCGCCCGGATAGCTACCACCGTCTTACCCGTTAACCTGCCGCTAAATAGCAGTGTTTCGGTTTGAGAGTAAAATAGCCGGTGTCATTACCGCATTCCGCATTCCGCTGACATAGATAGAGGCAATCCATCTAAGTCCTCAGGATAAGCAGCGCATAGGCGATTATTTGGTCACTATGTCCATGGGTCTCAGTTCCTGCTTTCCATCAGGTGGGCTGAGAGCTCAGTTATCTACCTTCGTCACATAAAAAAGTACTATTTATGTTTTTAAATAATTTTATTCCGTAAGATTACATTGGAAATAGATCTACATTTGTACGAAGTCAAGTATAAAATAGCTCATCTTTCGAAATTTCAAAGCACGAGTAATGCCAGCCTTATACCTACAAGTTCTTACGTAAGTTATAGGGACAGGGCTATACTAAGGAATGAGATAGTGATATTCACCTCTCATTCCTTAGTATAGCTCCGTCCCTATAACTTACGTAAGAACTTACAAGTGTACGAGCGCTCTAACTGCCATAAGTGCGACAATATTACAAAAAAAAATCAGCCCCTCTCTCACATTATTTTCAAACCGGCAAAGCCACAAACGAAACGTCACAATATACAATATGACAGGGAAATGCTCAAGACATGCAAATGGGTGAAATTACTGTCCCGACGCGTCACAACGTCGTGACACGTTACGAGATACCATCAGCTGCTTGAATATAAATGAAGACGAATATAAACTTGGTACACTGAAAGGGTTAGCTGTTTTATAAGTCACATCACATCATCAGCGTATCTCAGTCCACTGCTGGACGTAGTTATCTGCTATTAACTATGCGTATAGACGCATTAGATTAGAAGGTTAATGCCCATAGTCGTCACGCTGGGCAAGCGAATGTGTCCACTATGATGACACAGCTGCCCATCATCAATCATCTATCAGGAATGGTCAGTCACACAGACACTTCAATCCCTCAGGCTGCTCTTAACTACGACAACCGTGGGAAGAGTTGGGATAGTGACAAATGTAATGTTACTGCCGCTACCACACGTCTAGTTTACGGCGATTTTATAAGTAAGGGCGCACAATTGAATCTTCGGAGTGCCATATTATGTACCTATTAAAAACGTCGTACGATACACGTGCGAAAAGGAAATTCGTAACTCGTGTCAAACATCCGCCATCTCGGAGAGGACTCTACATATATTGAATTTGTAATGACGTTTCTTAGCTAGTCCTGTATTATCATCAGAACTTAAAACGCGTGCAAAATGTCATCCTAATCGAAGACCGGGAAGTGGATCAAATTAAGATTCTTAGATTTTCTTACATACATCGTTACAAGACTTACAAGTGAAGCTAATAAAATCATGTGAAAACTGGTCAGACATTAATGAATACATAAGCCGCCATATTGTTTTTACGGTGACGTCACATATCCTATGTTACTAGCGATGTCATTAGGATTCTAATGATATCATACATTATTAAAAACGGTTAAGTGGTCGCGAAGAAGAAAATATGAAACATACCCATCCAAACCGCCCCGATTGGTTCCCGACGCAAAAGTGCCCATCACGCTCGCAGCGTTTCCGCTCTGAATCGCGATGGACAGTCTCTGCTCTAGGAACGAACCGAAGCGGGGATCAAGGCCCCTATGATACGATACGATTCCCCAAAGCACGAATTTCATCAATAGGTATTTTAACCGATGAGTCACGCTAGCAGACAGAAAATTTATAAATGGTTATTGTGATATTAACACCTACCGACTACCCTTTAGAGGCTTCTCACAAAATTAATATGAAATTCAATAGGTGCGGGAAGGGAATTAATCTACACATGAATAACATATTTTCGGCTGCGTAGTATGTTTTTTTTTAATGTGACGGCTCTCAGCCCACCTGATGGAAAGCAGGAACTGAGGCCCATAGACATAGTGATCAAAAAATCGCCTATGCGCTGCCTACCCTGAGGACTTCGATGGATCGCCTCTATCTATGCCAGTAATTACACCGGTTATCTTACCTCCAAACCGAAACACAGCAGTATTTTTGAATCCTTACATGTCAATAAATGATGTTTAACTACTCATTCCTATTTTCAATGTGGTTCAATCTACTTTACGTTCATTAATAATATATATAAAAATCCCTATGAAAAGCTGAAACGGAGACTTTCTCTTTGATTCGGCCAATTAATTTTTTTTTTTCTTAAAATTTAATTTGAATTAGACAAATTATTTGAGAGCAATATTCGAATTCATTTGAATTTTTTTACCAAATATTAACCGTAGCTTTATATGTACATCTTAGCGTTCCAATTAACCTGAAAATTTTCAAGCATTCAACGCTTTTTTAATTGCACAAAGCATAAACGAGTTTTTCCGCGGTGGCAGGTCAATTAGGGCATAATGGAAAAACTTATCAAAGGTTTTTGGGGCGATAATTAAAAACATAAATTTTAACGAGGCCGATTGTCAATGAAACTGTCTCTTTGAAACAATTTTTAGGGCGCTAAGCTTTTTGAATGCCATTGGCATTATTAATAATGCCTACCACGAATATAGAAAATCGTAGAGTATGAGCTTCTATTTCCCTCGCTCTAATTACGTCTTCACTGCGAGTAACAGAACATACCGACGCTCTACGTTTACGATTTCTGATGTTCTCGATAGGACTCAGTTTCTACAACGAAGTATAAAATAGTACATTACGACACACGTTCGAAAAACATAAAGTTCGAAACGAGTGGCAATGTTTAAATCGACACGAGTTACGAATTTCCTGTCTTGTACGACGTGTTTTAGTAGCCTTCCAAAGTTTTGGACCTAACGCAAAATGAGCCACTTCTCGCACTAGCGCGTAAAATAGGCATCATCTGTTCAAAAAAAATATATTCGATTAAGTACTGCCGTTAAGCATAATTATTTGCTTTGCGTTAGCTATAAGTATATTTTATACTGGGGTAGTCAATAATTGACCTGAAATACGCAATCCATAAAATATCACCCTGACATTGCAACCACTTTTTGCAACCAAATAAGGACAAAAATTTTCAAAGTACAAAAGAAAAAAAATATCACTGAGTACTTGTTTCAAAATATTAGCTATAATACCTCCTTAACTAACGTGAGACTCAAACATATTTAAATATTGATCAAACGGGTTACTCACGTAATTTTAGTCGATAATTGCTCGACATGTTAATTGTTCACATTCATGTGAAATGGTCCGAAACATGTCGACCCGTTTGATCAATATTTAAAATATAAATACCTCCTTATTTTACACAAAATATTAAATCCATTAACAGTTGTATTCTTTTCCATTTGTTGATGAAGAGCATCAAATTGTCCAACCGTGATAAAAGAACCAATCAAATATTTATTAAGGACGAAATCGCGAACTAATAAATAATAAGCTCGAAAAGTACTCGTAAGTCACTTTCAATTACATTCAAAAACAAAACGGGATGGGAAAATTTGCGAAAATTCTGCTCGCAAAATAAGGAACAAACTCAAATTTATTGCGGTGATAACAGAACTTCGAAAAGGCGGCATAAATTTCGACCGAGTGTACTTTGACTTGTATATTTTGGAATTACGGGCCCTGGAAAAGTTTTGGCAAAGGTCTATTTAAACTTTTTATAATATGTAGTAGTTTAGACATTTTTCATAAATGGCGCTATTGAAGTAATGGAGGCGGATTTGTTGAAAGAGACTTTTCTTGATAGTCTGTGTAATTTATAAAAATATTCATGGTTCATGTAGTAAACAAGCAAACCGTATAACATAGTAGGTATTTAACCTCGTAAGGCCCATTCTATTTTTAGGACAAGTGAAATAATAACCCAGAGTCCTAAAAAAGGACATTTAATTTTTAATTTTAGAACTTACAAAAGAAAATACATATTTCTTTGAAAAACATGACGTCATGGGCCGTTATGAGTAAATTTAGTTGTCCTAAAAATAGGACGTTGGGCGTTACGAGCCGGCCTTACTTCATGAAACACTAATCCATTATAATCAACATTAGCAGTTTATCTACGAACCACATAAACCTCGAATTTTTGCCGCTCCGAGAACTCACAGATAAAGCCTTTATTACCTCAGTAAGCTTATTTATAGTCTAAACTCCGCGACATTTATTAAAACGGTGATAACATGGTATTTATTGTCTCCTTACCTCCTTAAGTCGGTTGAAGCACGCGATTTTTGTGCCCGAGGTGTGATTGTCGCAAACAATATTAATGTGGAAGTAACATACAACCCTGTAAAGGCCTTTTTACATGCGGTTTTACTGCTGCTGTGAAGATGATAATGATAAATATTCTGTGCTATATTTATACTCGTAATAAACGTTTTGTATAGAGTGGTGGCTCGATGATCTAGGTTTTTTGTCTCTAAACTAATAGTAAACAATGTGCAAATGACATGCCTATTAGGCTACAATGACAGTAAAAACTTATCACATCCTAAGCTAATGCTCATCTTACCCCCATAAATATCATAGCATCGAGAACAACTCTGAATGAGGTGACAATTAGCTCTCTCCGAAATACGTTACAGCCGAAGCACTCATCCAAGAGTGGTAAAATGTTAAATTTCACTTATAATGAAAATGGCTCTAACGACGCCTGGTCTTCACTTATCTGTACTCTTCTGCAATTTGAACTACCACGAACCGTTCAACATTTTTAATAAATTGCACGCATAATATTGGCGATTACGACATCAATAAAATTCGATAATATAAATGACTCTCTGACTTAAGCGATCCATGTTTTACAATGTATTTAGGTACAGCACGAAATATATAATCAGTAATATACCCGTTGAGGGGTTCATAATGAATTATGAAAAATGGAAACACATTGCAAAAAAAAAAAAAAAAAAGATTATATATACATATATGTTATAACATTTTATTTAATTAAAAAAAACATAATTAATTAGAGCATGCTATTAAATATATTATGAATTGTCTCAAATAAATTTTACATATTATAAAAATAAATAATAATTATAATTAAACTATTTTATAAAAGTGCATGCAAATGTATCAAATAATATGAATTATGTTTTGTAAGTCATTCATTATGAAAATAAAGAGGCTTATTATTATAATATACACGTATTTATTCTCATATTTAGCCCACAGTTTGTAAAAGTTTTCAGACATAACAAGTCTTTAAAGTTGTAGGTACGTTGTCGGTAATCTGATTTCTTTACTTTCGAAAAACTTAGTTACACTTAGTCAAGTTAAAAAGAAAATACGTAGGTAATAAAAATCTTTGTAAATGACATTAATGATATAATTCCAAAAATTGCGAGAAAACCCTCAAGCTTTTCCGCCATGCATATCATGGTGGTCACGCATAAATCAAATAAAATGAAGTATAAATGTTCATGATGGACGGTTAGTTAGGCTATCGCGTATATACGTGCGGTGCGCGTCACTTTTATCTGTACCTACAGTCTGCGTCACATCGATGAAACCTGTCGAAATCAAAACAATGGATATCAAGTAAAAGCATTTATTTGATCACTATACTACGACAAATACAATTCCACAATATTGACACCTCTCAACTATGCAAACAACTAGCGAAAATCAGTTTGTTCATCGTGATTGAGATATCCCCGCAGAAGGCAGTGTCTGGAGAATGAGCTAATCAATTCGGTGGTTAGTATAATAGTTGAACAAAGATTACATGAGTCCAGCACTTAAGAGTATTCACAGGAAACTAACAAACATACTACATACATAATTTATACAAAGATATAATGCCTTGACCAATCAAGGCAAGTGCGTCGCCACGTAAATATTGTATACAAGATTAAAATGGAAAGTCAACATGTTATCCAGATAAATAATTATTAATTATCACTTGCCTGATACGGTGTTGCTATCGCAGAGTCGTCAGAAGAAGAGGGTTGATTCGAAAGCTTCATTCAAAACAGCGATGGAAAAACAGGCAGCAGCGGTTTCTGCAAGCGTACAACTCTTCAAGAGAAAGCTGCTGATGCCGCTTGGACAAGTATTTTATGTTATCAGCGACTTGCGCGTGGAAGGTTTTCTCATTTTTGCTCGTTATACTGGTCCATTTTGTCAATGTGCATTCAGTATTTTTATGGAACGGGTGTTCGATCATTATAATGGTGTCGCAATAATCACAACGCAGTGTCGCGATACGGTCTACCTCTATAGGCATAGTACGTTCCGACCTCGCAGTATCCTTCGTCTCGGAATCCGGTTCTGCCACGTGAACATGGAAAAAGGCAAACTGACATCTACAGATGTTCGTTCTCTGAGGATCCATATATGTTATCTCCGTCGGGTCACCGTCTGGCCAGCCTGCGTGTAAGAAATGAAAAGACACACACTGATGACTTACTGTGAAGGCACAATCTTTGCACTTGATCGTTTTCTTAACGCGGTCGCTGTTTATATATGTGTTATACATTTTCCGAGCTGCTTGATGGAAAAAATTCTGTATTGCTCCGGCCTGTGGTTCGGTGAAACCTGATTCTCTTAGTAGCTCTTTGTAATCGCTAGATTTGAACTTACTCTTTACCGTCTCAAGCCAGAATTGGCTATCGTCGATCTTAGTGCTTCTAGTCCCTACCGACATGCTAGTCGACGGTTCACTTTCATATCCCAGGATTTCTTCACCAGTCTTTTTACAAACCTTCGGACCATTTGCGGTTGAACTCGCTTTACGCGTTGCTTTCGGTGTCGATTTTTTCGATTTGGAAACTTTAGATGTCGATGCTTTTGATTTTGATGCTTTCGAAGTGGATGCTGTCGACGGCGACGCCTTCGACGTTGATGCTTCCGATGTCGATGCTTCTGACCCCGATGCTTTCGATTTCAACCCTTTCGATGTCGACGGTTGCGATGTTGATGCTTGCGATGCCGATGGTTGCAACGACGTTGGTGCATGCGATGTCGATGGTTGCGCCGCAGACAATTGATGAAATTTTTTCTTTCTAGTTTCACGTGCCCGCTTCATGTTCGGGTTATCAGAAGCGGAGAGATCAAGCTTTTGTGATTTCTTATCAGTGACCTCACCGGGAGTGTATACTCCTTTGGTCGATATTTCAAGAATCGGTTCTTTCACAAGCTCCACTCGTTGCTTCACCTGCTCTATGATGTGCGCGAGCCGCTCTACTTTTGTCTGAATTTGTGACGAAGAGTACGAAGGTTTCTTCGGCAAAGGTATGACCGGCTCCGTTTTAAAAGTCAGCGTCGACATGTTGTTCCGCATCCCCACTGCTACTCATTTTAGTAACCGGAACGTTTACCTGCTGCGCTGATGTTTTTTGTCGGACTCACCGACGTCAGTACCGGCGGAATGGCAGATTTCCTCGTTGATAGATCAATGGCACGATCGGGCGCGTCGTCATCAGCATCTATGTCCCACGCCGCAACTATAAAAAAAGAGCAATCATTTATCCCAAAAATAAGCCATAAACGTCTCAACTCGAGTGTATAATCATAAACTTCCAAGCGGCTAATTTGCATTGAATGTGCCTACAGACAGCCGATGACTCACATTGTTTACGTCGCTATCACCGCATGAATATTATTAATCACGAATATTCTCTATATAAAAGTAATTCACCCCGCAGTCCACTCCTACCGTTCAGGTGAATACTACGTCACAGTCTCAAGTCAAAAAATATTGTCACCTTTGCCGCAATTGTTACGAAAAAGTTGAATAAAAACCAGTCACTCGTCGAGTTCTCGAGCCGAACGGAAACACGATAACACTATAAACACATGCATCCACGCCGAAAAATCGGCGAGCACTGAGCGGCGGCAGCGTGCCATTCCGTGAATAGTGACGAAATAAATGCTTTAACTTTATATATTTCTAAAAGTTACAGGAAAAACCCTGGAGCATGTCCGCCATGGTCACAGATAAATTACATATATCAAATAAAATTAAGTCTAAATAGTTTATGATGTATTGGTCTAAGACGACCGGCGGCGAGGGAAGCCACAAGTTAAAAGCGAGATGGGAACTCCCACTTAAATGTCGTTAAAGGTTATCGCGCATGCGTCGCTTTTATCTGTAGGTACCTATATACATATTTTTTATAAAACAACAGTAACAGACGACGTTTATGCAGCTATCGTCAACGGTGACGTAATGATAGTTCGCGTTTGAAGCGACTTCAAAAAAGGAGGAGGATTTAATTTCGACTGTTTTTTTTAATGTTATACTCAATATCTCCGAAAGTCGTCACCGATTATCCAATTTTTTTTATTCCAACGGGAATAGCCCCGAGATGGTCCTGTTCAAACCAAGTCGGGATCTGCTGATAGGATCTTGGAGAAATAGGTTTTATATTTTTATTTGGTGATTATTTCGTCAGTAATAATATTTTCTACGATAGACCATAAAATTGCAGCCATCATAAGCGTAGCACCTTACACTGTTTCACCTGGAACTCGAACCTGTGCTCGCATATTAATGAGACCAGAGGGCTAGGGCCTTTAAACTTTAATGAACCATTACGACGCGGTTGTCAAATGGGCGGAGATTCCGACCGTAATTCGGCTGTTCGCTGCGCTGTAAGGCTAATTGAAACGTTGTTGATTAAACAATGACCTCTTTTCGATACTAAGCATTTAAGACTTGAACAAATATTCTGAATAAAAACCTTTTGCTATTCAAATATATCTCCGAAAATAATCCTTGTGTTCGTTATGTTTTAAGGCGTAAAAAAAAGCTGCTATGATTTTCATCAATTTTATTACACTTCAGCTCAGATTGCGTGTTAAGTAACTTTATTTATGTTCTGAATAAGTTAGAATAAGTTTTATTAATGATTGCAATAAGACCATAATTCTGACAAAGTCTTATTATATTAGATTTCTAGGGATTGTCTTATAATTATACTGTTGAAACAAATAGAATCTATAATTTTAACAAAACGTGATATAACGATGCGTATCATGAATTCAAGCTTCAATCCAAAATACTACCTTCTTTAAATCTGAGTTCTAAGTAGGTATGCACATGCAGTGCTAATTATTCAAATATGAAACAACAAGATATTTTTTACATTTATTATAATTACTTTAATAAATACATTCTTACAGAAAAAAATTAAAAACTAGATCTAAAAACTACATAAACCTAAAAATTACTGAAAAACATTACCACGAAAGGTTTAAATTTAATTAAATTTATAAATAAAAAACGGGCTCTAGTTCTACGTATTTTTTTTATATTGTGGCGTTATTCCTTAGAAACGATAAATCCCTAATCCATAATAAGTCCGTTTAGTTAAAATTATATGTGTTTACCAATTCAAATAACTAGAACTTGCTAAATACCTAGCAATACTCTCCACCATTTTCCAGTCCAACTCTCCATCACAGAATTGAGGTGAACTAGCGACGTAGTGCTATTATTATAATAACATCGTGTTGTTAAAACCACTCTTTGAGACTACTAAATACAACCTGCATGTTATTAAAACGCACTAATGACACGACTACGGAACCCTGCAGCGATTCCTTTGTATTAATGAGTCAAAGGCGCTAATACAACCCTAAAAACACCACTTTGATCTCTAACTTCAGCCAGGTAAAACTCAAAATTCCCTAGCAAGAATATCTTAATGACAACAGTGTTGCATTTCATAAAGGTGTAAAGCAAAGTAATGTGAAATTAACTATATTTGCGTACAAGAAAGCACCTCGCTGGAATTTGCTAACGAGGGGTACGATCAAAGACAATGGGCTAACAAGTTTGGTGTTACAAAATAATAATATTTTAGTACACCAAACGAAGGAAACTCAGAGGAAAAAACTCGTGTATAAGCGAATTTTGGCATAGTTGTAGTGAATAGTGTTATAAACCACACACTAAAAGTACTGGTGGTTAGGGGTGGAGCTAACGGGGGGAGAGGGGTGTAAAGGTCCTTATTTTTAATTTTTCGTAAATAACTCGTAAACCGTGGCTTATAGCAAAAAACGTTCTAGTACATAATTAATCTACATAAAATTCTCTACAAAAAAGATATACGCATGTTTCCTCTGGGATCAATGCGTCATGAGATAAGAAAGCAAGAAGATGGACACTAAAGATATAAACACATTTGTTTAAGTAGGTATAGCACATACAGAATGCTCGCGAACATTCCAAAAGATTTTAATGCTCAATTCTTGACCATAATTAGAGTCTTTAATGTTATATAAAATTTCCTGGATTCGGCTTGATTTCAGAGATAATCAACCTTTTTTTTCGAAATAAGTTTTTCGACGTTACTCGTCATAAAACTTCTTTTTGATTACAATGCTACCACAATGTGTTTTAATATTACCACACCTTTTGCCTGGTAATCAAAAAATGGGAATAAACTTGACGAAATAACCAGTCCCTAAAAAAAAATTAAAATAAATAGTTTTTACAAATTGTTGTTACGATAAAAAGTACTGGAAATGTCAAAAAGTATTCAAAAAGTCTAAAATAAAAGAGAAAAAAAAATTTTTTTTTGGCGGTATTTGACATTAGGTCTCAAAATATTTTTTGTTTATTTTGATATCTGGAATGCATACTTAAAATCTTTTGGAATGCTCGCGCCCGGGCGCGCCTTGTATGCTTATTTGTAGAAATAAAATTCCTAATTATCTTCTAAACCTAAAATATTCTCATAATCATCGTCAAAAGATTTTTACTATGCATTCTAGACATCAAAACAAACCAAAATTATTATGAGACCTAATGTCAAAAACCACCAAAAAAAAATTTTTTTTTCTTTTTTTTTAGACTTTTTGCATACTTTTTAACATTTCCAGTACTTTTTATCATAACAACAATTTGTTAAAATTTTTTTTTTTAATATTTTTTTAGGGACTGGTTATTTCGTCAAGTTTATTCCCATTTTTTGATTGCCAGGCAAAAGGTGTGGTAATATTAAAACACATTGTGGTAGCATTGTAATCAAAAAGAAGTTTTATGATGAGTTACGTCGAAAAACTTATTTCGAAAAAAAGGTTGATTATCTCTGAAACCAAGCCGAATCCAGGAAATTTTATATAACATTAAAGACTCTAAATATGGTCAGGAATTGAGCATTAAAATCTTTTGGAATGCTCGCGAGCATTCTGTATGTGCCATACCTACTTAAACTAATGTGTTTATTTCTATTGTGTCCATCTTCTCGCTTTCTTATCTCATGACATATTGATCCCAGAGGAAACATGCGTATACTTTTTTTGTAGAGAATTTTATGTAGATTACTTATGTACTAGGCGGTTTTTTGCTATAAGCCACGGTTTAAGAGTTATTTACGAAAAATTAAAAATTAGGTCCTTTACACCCCCCTCCCCCCGTTAGCTCCACCCCTAACCACCAGTACTTTTAGTATGTGGTTTAAAACACCATTCCCTACAACTATACCAAAATTCGCTTATACACGAGTTATTTCCCCCGAGAGGCAGCTTTTGGTCTTCGTTAGGTGGGCTATTTTGGCCGGGGCTGGGAGAGAATAAATAGAAATGAGGTGGACGTTTTGGCAATATTCGATTTTGTAAATAAAAGTGAAATTCTGAGTAAAAGTTAAAGAAAAAGAACAGTAGCCGTACCATATGCGTTGGCAAGTATCGGTAACATTAGGTTTTTTTTTTATGTGACGAAGGTAGACACCTGAGCTCTCAGCCCACCTGATGGAAAGCAGAAACAGAGGGCCATGGACATAGCGATCAGAAAATCGCCTATGCGCTGCCTACCCTGAGGACTTAGATGGATTGCCTCTATCTATGCCAGTAATTACAGTCGCTATTTTACCCCCAAACCGAAACACAGCAGTGCAAACACTGCTATTTAGCGGCAGGTTACAGGTTAACGGGCAAGACGTTGCACTCGATACGTCAAGCAGGCCACTGACTAGCCTTCCAAACGGACGCCTTCCAAATGGATTCATCCAAATGGATTCATCCAAATGGAAGGCGTCCTATTATTTAGCACATTGACGATCCATC
>JALPQI010007505.1:0-49068 GCA_025490895.1 Thaumatotibia leucotreta | reverse complement strand
TGGAGGCCTATGTCCAGCAGTGGACGTCAATTGGCTGATGATGATGATGATGAAATTAAATAATACTCAGAGTTTGTTTTGTCATTGCTGGATTTCAATAAAAGCCTGCATTATATCATTTACAATACAAAAATTAAGAAGGTATCTATTTGTAGACTTAAAATATAGATCACTGAAATATTTCATTCCGTATAGCACTGTAAGCGTATCGCAGCATGCCAATTTACATTTTTATTATCTACCACGCTCAGTTTTTGCGCAGGAGTTTATTCAAGCTGCCGCTAATTTTGATTCATAACAAACTATAATGGACCAAAGTGAAAGATAATAGAATTCCATGAGTGTGCGCCGAGGATTAACCATTTTTCCGGGTTTTGTCAGCAGCTAGTTTTAATTGCCTTTTAAAAGTAATCTCAGTATGTATAATAAAACATTGAGATCTTTTGTGTTAACAGCTTGAATTAAATTGCCTGACAAACCCAGTTAACAGTATACAGTGTGTAAATCTAATACGGGCGATCAATTAAACCAGGCATGGGATTCATTAGTGTAATCATGGATTACAAGGTTTTTTTAAAGTTACTCTTAATTTAGACCCCACAGATTTTTTTTAAGATTATCGGAGCAGCAATGTAGGTACAAACATTTGTTATTGTTGATATAGCAGTTATATCATCTGCTTTTGAAATTAGCTGTCAACGAGTGCTTAACCCGTGTATGTTGCTCTACATTGCGCGCCGAATTATTTTGTATGGAAAATTTTGTTGCTCTAGGTAATTTTAAGTAAAAGTTATTTGAATGTACTTATTATGTCGTAAACTAACACCCGTTAAGAGCTTCGCCCTTATTAGACTTACACCCTGTATATCAGATATGTTTCCTTTTTAGCATTATTTTTTCATTGATATGTAATTATTATGTATTAAGATGTTATATATTTATTGATATATATAGGTACGCCAGCCTTCGTAGCCTAGTTGCTAGTGACACGCGACACCTGCAAAGCAAAAGGTTCCGGGTTGAGATTCCGGCGAGAGCATTCATTTATTTCAGCCGATAGATGTCCACTGGTGGACATATGCCTTCCCTGTATGGGGGTAATTGCTGTAATCGCCATGTTTGGCAGGCGGGTTGGCGATCGCAGTCAGAATATGAGTACGCCATCCCCATTTATTCATATAAGAGTTCACCCCGTGTTAGTTCGCTAACCCTGGATTGTGCAAGCAGGCAAGTTAAATGAATATTAAATGTTGTTAAATTAATAATGGGTACAATTTAGGAACAAGCACTAGAGTGCTTTCCGCTTAGAAGCGGAAAGTTTAAAATGGGTGCTTTCAATTCGCGCTGTTACGTATTTGGAAAAGTTTGGGTGTTCTAATGAAAGAGTTTGCGGCCCGGATAACAGTGAGTGGATGTTGCTGTGGTGACTATAAATAATGAATAAAATTGCAAGATTAGGTGATGAAAATGATGCTGTAAACATTTTTTTAAGACCGCCGAAGCGATTATTTCTGGAAATGTATGTACACTTCACAAAGAGCACCATTTCCGTTTACGCTGGCCTCAGTTTCCGAATCGAAATACCTATTCGGATATCTGACAGCTTAGCGCACACATTTGGTTTTTTGCATGCACGTATATACACGGACGATGAGAAATCGCTTTTACTATTTTTAATTGCGCTTTTACAAGCGTTTAATAACGAAAAAAAAACTGCTTCCCCGATTCGGAAACAGCAAACGGAAATCATGCGTGTGCGGCGAGAGTTACAATAGTACATTTCGATACAAGTGCAAATAAATATTTTTTCGACGAGGGTAAAAGTTGGAGCCCGAGTGAAACAACACGACTTTTTTCATAACAAGTGCCTTAAAAAGAGGAATTTATTACCTACTTTTCCGCAATAGTTAGGAAACAATCTATTCAACGAGATCCGACGCCACTGGGTAGAAGCGAAAAGAACATTATCCCCAGTGCACCTGAAATTTTACAATTATAAGTAGGTACCCGTCGTTTTCATGCCCATGACAGCCATTTGGCGTCACGCTGCGCAATGGATGATTTAAAAATAAATGTTATTGTTTATCGTTAGTCATTAATCATTTTATGATGTAATTTTCATCACACTTGCTGCCTAAGCGCGCCATTGTTTGCGCACGCAGCGGGAGTAATAGAAAAGCGAAATTCCCTAGGGAGTAATAGAAATATCAGTAGGTACGTTATTTAATAATGTTATTTCTTAAAACTTATTTTTTTGTCGTCAAGTGTGATGAAAAACATTGTATGCATCACGGTCGGTAAGCGGAATACTAACTCGAGTCTCCCTTGATGCACAATGTAGTATTATTGCATGTAGAGATACATGTAAACATAAATAAATGTCTTAAAATATTAATAAAACTAGGTTATTTACCTGTTATATCTCTATCACCTTGTTGTTAAATCACCTTTAAATTTACCTCAGTTCTCAGGACACAGTCACACAGGCTAGACCTAGTGTGAGGGCTACTGATAATCTAATTGTAATATTTCTAAGTTTAGACATAAGCAAATTGTTAACCCTTAATCTGATAAATGTGATTGTCAAAATAAATAAATTTCGTATTTCTTATTTGGTAGGTCTTTTTTTTTTGAGAGATTAGTTTGAAAATATACCTACCTACCTACATATTTTATAGAATGAAATTATTGCCACATCAAACAATTAAGGGTCGGATAGATGTGGGAAATTTTTGAGATTCTGTCAAATTTCCCCATTTCGCACACACGCGCACTTCACGCACACTACCTCATTTTATCGAGCGGGGTCATTGACCCTTGGTGATTTTTTTAATGAAAGCGGCCGAGTTTGTAATTTATTACTACCTCTTTTGAATAATTACACTTTTTTTTTTTTTTTTTTTTTTCTTCTTTATGGACTTAAGGGCGATGTTGCCCGTAGCCAACGTCAAGTAAAAGGGTAGGAAATAGGACGCGGGAAATGTGATGATGGATTATCGGAATTTGGAAAAGGTGGTCAAATCAGGTATAAAGGTATAGGATATGATATAATAGGATACAAAATGATAAAATATATAAAAACTATATTTTTATGTCGTTATGAAGGATAAACCGGGCTAATAAGTTATATACGTCAGGATCAGGATTAACAAGCAAGGAAGGAATGTCTATTGGAAGGGGAATGTGTAAGGATTGCAAACTTTTCATGAAATCTGAACGATCATACAACGGACAAGATAAAATAATATGGTTAATATCAGCCTCCTCAGCACCGCAATCACATCTAGGATCGTCTACTATTTTAAATTTGGCTAAATGAGAAGGGGCGCAAGTATGGCCCAATCTCATTCGAGTCAAGCAAGATATTTCACGTCTGTTAAATTTTTTATTACGAAACCATGGTTTGTTAGGGATATCGCTTTGAATTTTAAAATGATAACTTCCAGTTTCCAAACTGCTCCAAAACCAAAAGAACTCCCAACAAGACTTGAGATATCTTTTGGGGAGCAATAGCAGATCATGACAGTAGTTTTTATACGGATATATATCACCAGAAACAACAGCATCCACAGCCAACTGGACGGCTCTCTCATTGCCAGGAATTCCACAGTGACTTGGCACCCAAACAAAGTTTATAGTGAGACCTTTTTTTTCACACTTGAACATCAGGTGCCGGATATCATACAAAAGAGGATAATTGGCTGTTTTAAAGGGAGACTTCAATAAAATTTGTAAGCAGCTTTTAGAATCGGAAAAAATTGCAGATTTATTTAAATTTAACATGTGAACGTATTCAACTGCTTTAAAAATTCCAAATAATTCTCCTGTAAATACCGAAGATTCAGGAGGTAATTTAATTTTTTGTATCACATTATACTGTCTATGAAAAACGCCAACCCCAACATTACCATTTATGGAACGTTTGGATGCATCAGTGAATATGTGATGCCAACCAGACCAATTCTCACCAATTAAACTATTAAAGATTGGTTTAGCACTTATTCCATCCTTCTTAAAATTGGAATCTAGAATAACTGTAGGAGAAATAAGCAATGAATCAAAATGTTTAGTATACAATGGAAGGGAAATGTAGCGGAAGGTAGGAGATGATAAAGACAGAAATTTAATGTAGCTATTAATGATATACGGGGGATGTCTATTGCGCCAATAAGGAGAATTATGCATACAACGGTAGAGATTAGATAGTTTTGCGATTAGAGGATGTAATGAGAATTGCATAACCTTAAAAATAAATCTATCAGACAGATATTGTCGCCGTAGGTGTGCAGGTGGATCCACACATTCCACCTGCATCGCGTTGGCAGGACTGGTCCGCATAGCACCCAGAACAGTTCTTAAGGATTTGTTTTGTATGCCATTTAATATGTTAAAGGCCTCTTCTGTGCCTGGTGTTAAAAGGAACGATCCATAATCCAATACGCTTCTAATGAGAGAATTATATATTAACTTCAAATAAAAAGGATGGCTACCCCACCAAATACCGGCCAAACATCTCACTATATTTAATGACCGTTCGCACTTACTCTTTATATAATTGCAGTGACCGATGGCTGATAATTTGTAGTCCAAAACAATTCCCAAGTACTTAACCTCGTCGCAAAAGGCGATTGTAGATCCGCAATAAGATAGATTTAAATTGATAGGCTTTTTCCTTGGAGTAAATAGGATTGCTGAAGTCTTTGTGACTGATAAATCTAGCCCATTATTATGTAAATATGTATTTAGTTTTCCTAAAATAGAATTCATGAAGTCACATGAATTGAATAGTGAACTATTACTGCAATATAACACAATGTCATCAGCGTACTGAATAATAGATACAGAATTAAGCACATTAGGAAGATCATGTGTATATATGTTAAAAAGTAGGGGACTTAAAACTGACCCTTGGGGTAGTCCTTTCCAAACGGTTCTGTGTAAAATATCTGAATCTAATTCTAACTTCACAGTCCGCTCAGTAAACATAGCCGAAATTATATTACACAAGCCATCCGGAACGCCTAATTGGAACATTTTTTTAACAAGGATAGATATTATTACGTTATCGTAAGCGGAATTAATATCAACAAAGCTAGCAACTACATGTTCTCTTTTTGAAAACGCTAATAGTACATCAGCCACCAACAAACCTATACAATCTAAAGTACTCTTGTTTTTACGGAACCCATATTGAACATCCGGTAATAAGTTATTACTCTCAATGAACCACTCTAATCGATTTTTAACCAAATGTTCAAGTACTTTAATTAAAACAGAAGACAATGCTATTGGACGGTATGAATTGGGATCATTACGGGGTTTATTCGGTTTTAGGAAAGGTAACACTAACTGCATTTTCCAATCTGGTGGAATGACACCTGTCAAAAAGACATTGTTGACTATGTTGAGATAGTAACCTAAAACTTTATCACTAGCATGTACTAAAAATGAATACGGTATGCCATCGCAGCCCGGCGCAGAATCTACTACATATGATAGCACGTTTTTCAGCTCAAGTAATGAAAACGGGTTATTAAATCGCTGTGTATCATTTCCAGCAGACTTGGACGCGGAGGTTAATTTATAATATCTAGGCAAAGGAACAAATGGAGGGGCTAATTTATCTAAAAACTTATCAGCAACTGCGGGTTCAATTTTGTTAACATTGTTTTCAACAAAGGCACCTCTGAACATCCTAATCTTTCGCCAAACCTCTGACGGGTGAGTAGTTGGGTTTATAGATGCACAGAAGGATCGCCAACTGTTTACCTTTTTTTTCTTCAGGAATTGTTTTGTTTCTTTCATTATAGTTACTAAGGAATTAAAGTTTTCTTCACACATATTATTGTTGTATTTTATTTCAGCCCGTTTCCTTTTTTTAACAGCTTCAGTGCATTCAGAGTCCCACCAAGGAGGACTACAAATATTAAATTTGGAGACCTTCTTGATGGGGAACACCTCATTGGCCATTTTTATCATAAACTTGGCAAAAGCATCGGCTGATTGAAATAACTGTTTCTGACAAACATCAGGCAAATCACCCAACCTCTCATCAAGATGTTTCTGGAAACTATCCCAATCTGCATTTTGTAATTTATATGCTAAAAGAGGGGATCGGTTATGTAAAGGTTTATTTTTAAAAGGGAATGTTATAAGGATTGGATAATGATCACTTCCATAAGTAGAGGGAAGCACCTCCCATGCTAATGACGATGCAATTGAAGAACTGCAAATAGATAAATCAATTGCACTGGGATTCTCATTAGGTGCAGATCGACGTGTGGGGACACCAGAATTCAATATGCATAAATCATAAAAATCTACTAGATCCAATATTACATCACCTAAGTTACTTGAAGTGATGCACCCCCAAGATTGGTGGTGACAATTAAAATCACCTACTATAATTAAAGGAGTAGGAAGGGATGATATTATAGTTTTAATCTCTTGAAGTATGGATAATGAGGGATGTGGAATGTACACTGAAACTATGCAAATGTTATTTACAATGGCTGAAATGATTGAAAAGCTACTACTATGATGTGATAATGGAAAATGGGAAAAATGAAATGATTTCTTTACAAGTATGGCTACACCTCCATGTCCATCTGACCTATCTTCACGGAGGGAGGCATAGCCAGGAATTTTGAAACATGACTCAGTTTTGAGCCATGTTTCAGAAAGAGTGATAACAAATGGGTCAAATTTCTTAATTAAATAAATTAGATCACTTTTTTTACTATTGATGCTGCGGCAATTCCACTGCAGAATCTTTGAGTTGTTGCTGGCCATTATTAAGTAAAAGTTTGGAAATTAAAGTCATAATTTTTGCAACGTTGGACGGTTCATTGTTGTTATTGCTACTTAAAAGTTTCATCAGTTCATGTATCATATCCTCACGTGTCTCTTCTTTAGGTTGGTCGACAATAGCACAACCATTTCTCATAGAGGATGACATATTATAGTCTCTAGTCAAATTATTATGAGCCACTGAGTCATAACCTTTATGAGATTTGGCTGGACTTCTAGGTTTAAGGGTTACTGTTTTCCTATAAGAATGAGTAGTAGGACCATTGGGAGATCTATTTGATGACAGTGTTGGAACAGGCGGAGAGATAGCCATAACTACATCAGCATAAGGTTTAGTTACTTGGGGGTGCATTTTTGAGGCCTCTATGTAAGACAAAGAGCTTTGTGCCATTGTGAGTTTAATGTTTTTTTGACGCTCATATTCAGGACAACGCAACTTATTAATGGCAAAGTGAAAGCCTGAGCACAAACAGCAGGATGCTTGGTCCTCCTCCACCTTACAGGAAGAGCCAGGATGACTCTCACCACACCTGTAACATCGAGGTTTAGACCTGCACTGAGTCTGTGTGTGACCAAAACGACAGCAATTGTAACATTGTATGGTAGGATAAACATACAGTTCTACAGGGAGAGCATTATAACAAACAAATATGCGTTTCGGAAGTACCTGTCCATCAAATGTAACTACCACTGATTGAGATGGTTTCCAAACTGGAGAACCTTCTACCATGACTTTAAAGTTGATTCTTCTCAGCTTGAGTACCTCGCCACAACCCATAGGTACACTAATATTTTCTTTAACCTCATCCAGTGTCCATTCTGCAGGGATACCCTTTACTACACCCATGCGGATAACATTAAAGGATGGAATAAATGCCTTGTAACTGTTGTTTGTTAATCGGCTATCATTGAGGAACTCATTAGCATCATGATATTTTGAGAATGAAAGAGAAACCCTGTTACGCCCTATTCGTTTCACACTTCCATTTACGACATTTTTAACATTCAACTTTTTTAAAAAGTTCCCAAAGGCAACTGCATGAATTGAAGTGCCGTCATTTAGTGATTCCTGTTGTTTCTGTACATGTACAATGTAAGGAGAACTGTCCGACTGGATGTATTGTTTCCTATACATATCAGAGTGCTGGGAGGCATTTTGGTTTATTTGAGTTGGTGTTGGTGTTGGTGCCTTAGCTGCGGCTGGAGCCCGGGCCGAAGACGAGGCTGGAGCCTGGGTCAAAGGCAAGGCTGGAGCCGGAGCCAAAGCCGCGGGTTTAGCTGGAGCTGCTGGAGGTTGAAATTGAGTATCCTGACAATTACATTCGTTCAAATTTGGCTCTCTGTCTCTTAATTTGTCATCTTTATTACTTTTCCTTTTTTTTGTTGCAATGGCGGCAAATTCTCTTTCCTATACTTCTTCGCTTCCTACCTTGTGCTGACGACCAGGATGATACAGAGCTATCTGTTTCCATATCATGATCGGATTTGTTGTTATCTATCACTACATAGTGGGAAACCGGAGGTCCAGTTCCTCCCGGGTCGGGAGGTTCATCGCCCATGGCGATGAAGAAAGAAGAATATATATAAAAAACTTACCTATATGATGAAAATATATGTACAAAATAAAATAAACTAACTAAAGATAATATTTACAGTGAAAATACACAGCGTTGACCACTAAAAACTTTAAAATTAAAATTAAGTACAAAAAACACGCGCGCTCTGCTCGAGATTTCCCGCCCTTTTTCATAATTACACTTGTCAAAGTACTAGATGGTAAAAAAAAGATAGAGAGGGATAGATTTTATAAGACTATCCTTGTCTTTTCGAGTCGTCTCAATGCAATGCAAAAGACAGATTTAATATATCGGGCTTGTAACCAATGCGTGTAATAGTACATTGTGCATCAAGGCAGGGAGGTAAGTACGGAATTACTAACGAGAGTGTTAGAAGCCCGACGCCATTAGGCGGAGGGCTTTTATGACTCGAGTTAGTATTCCGCTTACCGACAATGATGCATACAATGTTTTTCATCACACTTGCCAACCAAAAAATAAGTTTTAAGACATAATATCTATTTTTAGCATCAAATAAACATTTTTCATTTCATTTCATTTCATAATATTATTAAATGACGTACTGACATTTGTATTACTCCCTAGGGAAATTTCAATTTTCTATTACTCCCGCTACGCGCGCAAGAAATGGCGCGCTTAGACAGCAAGTGTGATGAAATATATTTTTATAGGTATATAATAGTTCTCGCACTAGTGCGGCAAAAATCTGTACTGAAAATTGATTTTCAATACAGATCAATCAATTTGTTACAGTCACCATCAGATATATCTGAGCGACCACGGCACTCAAAAATATCTGAGCATGCCAATAGAGGCCTGCTCAGATATTTATGAGTACCCTGGCCGCTCTGCTATATCAGATGGCGACTGTACAGCATCGTATTCTGATTAGGATATAGTAAGAGAAAAAAATCCGCGGAAGAACAAAATTGACTTGGTTCGAGAGTATGCCTGTTTGACCAACTGGTAAGGCAAGCCCACGTCTTGTGGTCCACTATAATTAAAAAAAAAACTATTTTTTCTGATCGGAACACGATACTGTTGAATATAGGCCCTAAGTATTCACTACCACCAGCTTTTCGTAGACATTCAACTTTCCCACTGCTGTGTGCGTCAAACGCACAAGAGTCCACCAACGATTGCACATGCACAGTGCCAACGACGCACATTTGCGATTCCATACTAATTTGACATTTACAGAATTCGCTTTGGTGAAGTAGTTTCCGTGAAAAGCCAAATGAATGGAATTATGAATTACATCTGTATAATTATTATGTGACTTACCAGCAGTTATCAGGTTTTAGGGAGCTTATTTTACTAAATTAAATTGCATTCATTATAAAAATAAAAATGCACATAGGTAAAACATTAAGACTTTTATTATTTATTATACACAATTACAACTGTAAATTGAAGAATTACAACACATTGTGAAGACCGAGTGGCCGAGGGGTACAGGCATCAGCCGCGAAAGCTGATTACGTGGGTTCGATCCCCACCTCGGACATAGGTGATCTTGGTCGTTTTTCTTTGGTATATGACATCTAATATTTATAATTTGAAGAATTACAGTTAAAAGAAAAAAATAGATCCTAAAAAAATTATTGCATTCACTAATTTAAATATTTGATGTCATAATATAGGTACTAAATAAACAATATCGAAGTTTACCAACGCCAGAGGTGGGATTGGGATTGGGTGGAGCCTCGTCCTTAGTTTTGCGGCTATTGCCTATACCACTCGGCCACTCCAGTGGTTTAAGCATCAGCCACGAAAGCTGGGTTCAAATTACACCTCTGCCGTTGGTAAGCTTCGATATTTTTTCTGTGGTATATGGGATCAAATATTTAACTTTATATAGGTACATCGTAGTGTTACTACCTACTTAAAAAAATAACTTAAAAATAACATTTCGTTGAGATATATTGCAGTCTGTTTTTTTTGGCGGCATCGGCCATACAATATGCTGCTACTCTTTCTCACCACTAACAGACTGTGTTTTGAGTTGCCAAATACAGGGTGTTTGGTTAGCAATGTCGGAGCTTTTAAGGGCTTAAACTACAATCAATTTCATCGACAAATTACCATACAATTTTTTTTTTGTGCCAACGATAATTAAATGGCGGCCATTTTAAAATTTCAAACAGACGAATACGGGCGCACGTGATATTTCTGGAATTATACGTTTGCTATCGGTCCTATCCTTGCAAAAAAATCTCGTTAGAGAGTTCATTAGATAAACAAACTAATTAAGCTAATCATTTGACTCAACTATTTGAACAACAAGGCTAAAAAAATTTTTTATATTAAAAATAGTAAAAAATTCACCTTAATTTTTCAATTCATTTAATTTTGCATAAAAACTAGGTCATTAAGATAGGTTTTTGGTGTTGTTATTTGTTAGTACAGGATGTTAGCTAAAACACAGCACCATAATTACGGTTATACCTTAAGTACTTTAGGAATTAGAAGTGCTCAAACATGCACTGGATGAATGGAAGGCGGCCACTTCACTAGTCAGTACACTGCTGACATTCATTTGTTTATGGATTTTGCATCGGTAACGCTAAATGCAGCATGTTTTGATGTATGTTTGAGCACTTGTAGTTCCTAAAGTGCTTAAGGTATAACTGTAATTATGGTGTTATTTTTTAGCAAACATACTGTACTAATAAATAACAATACCAAAAACCTATCTTAACGACCTAGTTTTCATGCAAAATTAAATTAATTGAAAAATTAAGGTGAATTTTTTACTATTTTTAATATAAAAATTTTTTTTTGCCTTGTTGTTCAAATAGTTAAAGGAGGGAAAATCATTTATTAACAACAATATAGTAACAAAGGATAAATTAATTGTTATCACGCAAGCACTGATGGAGATATTAGGTACTCTAGTCAGGTAGAGGAAAGATTGGGTAGGGCTGCGCCATCTTTTAGGCCAAAGAAGTTTTTGAAGGAGTTAAATTTGTGGCGCGTACCCCGAATACACATGCTTGTAGCACGGAGTATGGAAATTATAATTTTCGATCTAAGCCAGCCCATTGTTCAAATAGTTGAGTCAAATGATTAGCTTAATTAGTTTGCTTATCTAATGAGCTCTCTAACGAGTTTTTTTTTGCAAGGATAGGACCGATAGCAAACGTATAATTCCAGAAATATCACGTGCGCCCGTATTCGTCTGTTTGAAATTTTGAAATGGCCGCCATTTAATTATCGTTGGCATAAAAAAAAAATTGTAACTGAAACAGCCTTATGGTTTACATCCATACTATCATCGCAGCGTTCATCAGAACTGACATTAAATTTCTCTTGCACATTTCACACCGAAAATTGAATTTCGAGTGCAGTCCCTTTCATTTTTCAGATTTAATTTTCATATAAGAAAAAATACATCCAAATTATGGGCCATGATCATTGATCTTAGCTAATTGATCCAGAAAATGTCGTACATTAATTATCCGTCGCCCTGTAATTGGACTATTTACATGACTAGTACCTTTCTCTATAATAAATTCATGCTCTTCCTCTGGCAACTCCTGGTTCCTATAATAAAAAAGTTAGATAAGTTATATTATTAGTCAGCCTTCTCCGTAGCCTACTTAGTAGTGAATGTGCTTACGATGCTGGAGGATCCGGGTTCAAATCCCTGCGAGGGCATTAACCCATTCAATGCCGAAGACGCGAATTCGCGTCCTATGTATGCGTAAACGTGATGCCGAGGACGCAAATTCGCGTCCTCGAGTTATTTCTTTTTTTTTGCTAGAAATCAACTGTACTTAAAAGCTGATACCAAAATGTTATTTTATTTATGGAGGATAATATTATACCGTCGCTGGTTTCTGGATTCAATGCATTTGTAATTTTCATAATTCTTATCTCGGATGCCGAAGACGCAAATTCGCGTCCTGTGTATGCGTAAACAAGATGCCGAGGACGCGAATTAGCGTCCTTCAAGTGTGAAATAACCTAATGCCGCAGACGCGAATTCGCGTCCTTGAAGTGTGATAATATAACCTAATGCCGCGGACGCGAATTCGCGTCCATTGAAATGTTAACGTGATGCCGTGGACGCGAATTCGCGTCGTCGCGTAGAAGGCGGCGGCGCTGCGTGATAATTAAAAATATGGGGCGTCAGCAATGAATGGGTTAAAAGCTGATACCAAAATGTTATTTTATTTATGGAGGATAATATTATACCGTCGCTGGTTTCTGGATTCAATGCATTTGTAATTTTCATAATTCTTATCTCGGATGCCGAAGACGCGAATTCGCGTCCTGTGTATGTGTAAACAAGATGCCGAGGACGCGAATTAGCGTCCTTCAAGTGTGAAATAACCTAATGCCGCAGACGCGAATTCGCGTCCTTGAAGTGTGATAATATAACCTAATGCCGCGAACGCGAATTCGCGTCCATTGAAATGTTAACGTGATGCCGTGGACGCAAATTCGCGTCGTCGCGTAGAAGGCGGCGGCGTTGCGTGATAATTAAAAATATGGGGCGTCAGCAATGAATGGGTTAAATATTTGAGTATTTATTATCAGTATTATCACAACTCGAAAAAGGGTTGATTATCTCTAATCCAAGCCGAATCCAGGAAATTTCATATAACATTAAAGACTCTAAATATGGCTAGGAATACAGCATTAAAATATGTCGCAACACGCAATGCTCGCGAGCAGCCTGTACTCGTATGTACTGATCTATTATACAGGGCGTCCCACGGCGATGCCACATGGAGGGAAAGTACCTTAAATATCATAGATAGCATATTTTACTGAAAGAATATTCCTTTTATGTTTAAAACTGAATAAAACAGCATTCATTTTTTTTTAAAAACAATTGTATGGAAAAAAAATATCGCGACGTCGGAGATCTTACTGAAAGAAGACATTATTTCGATTTACAAAAAGAAGTTGAATTGCATTTTGAATTATTTCATGGTTAACCCGGGAATCGAACCCGCTACATTCGAATCGGGAATCGAACCCGCTAATGTATGATATCACATAGCTAAAATTCATTGGCCGTGTGGTGACGGCAGTAAGAATACATTTGTCACCCCCCCAACTCCTCCTGCGGGTGTCGTAAGAGTCGACTAAGGGATTGAAGTGTCACTGACCATTATTTGATAAAAGATTGATGATGGGCAGCAGCGTCATCATAGTGGACACATTACTGCGATCGCCAATCCGCTTGCCCAGCGTGGCGATTATAGGCATGTGCCTCCTAATGCGTCCACACGCGTAATTAAAAGGAGAAGAGGCCTAAGTCCAGCATTAGACTGTCATAGGCTGATGATGATGATATGATGATAAAATGCATAACTCCTGGGGGCTTATGATGGTTATATCGTTTACCAAATTGTCATTGTCTATCCAATTCTCTACATTCAGTGACGGCCAGAACATGGTTGCGGGCACAGATACAATAATCGTGCGGATCATTTGACAATGACAGTTTGGCATCAACTACAATTGTGCTTTATTAAAGTTTTAGACGATTTTGGTTCGATTGGGGCCTTGCTGGAGCTTATGATGATCGCATATTTACCGTTGACAACTATAACAAATTGTATTTTTGTTAAAAATTAAACTTTTAGTACCATAATTTTGAAATTGGCGGCGTTTTCTTTGAGTGACGGATCTCATCGACGCACGTGAATTCTTGAGCGGATAATCTGACGTTTTAAACGTCTAATATAATCTTTATCAAACCATCAAATTGATCAAATTTCAAGTTAATTTTGACAATTTTGTCGGGCTGCTTGAAGTGGCCGATAAGCAGTGTCGTGGGTTTTTTTTATATAATAATTGTATGTTCATTAGGTTTTAGTGAGAATACTAATAATTACACGTTGATTCAAAAGCTAGTACGTTCTCTCTAGTAAGACTAGTATATCAGTGTAGTAGTCTTTTGTAAGCACACTCAACGAGCGATGGAACGGGCAATGCTTGGGAGTTTCTCCATGAGATCGAATTATGAATGAAGATATCCGTGAAGCTAAAGTCACCGACGTAGCTCAGAAAATCTCAGAGTGCAAGTGGGCTGGACAAAATGGCTGAAGAACTGATGGCCACTCACTAGCAAGCGAATATTTGAGCCATGGCCTGGCCTGTAATATATCCTGACGGATCACTCATACTTTATGGTAAAACTATAATAGTTATTCGTTTACCTTTTTTTACCTTCACCATTTATTTATTATTTTTGTCAACCTCCGTAGCCTAAGTGATAGGGACCCTGGACCCTGGGTGAAAGCTGAAAGTTTAAGCTAGAATCCCTGCGAGAACATTTTTCTGTTTGTTTATCACAAATATTTGTTCATTGGTCGGTTGTTTTACATAGTGTATTTCTGTTGCCTGTGAGCTTTTGGGACTCATAATAGACCCCCAAGGGGCTTTTTGACAGTTTTAGAAGTCTCAATCATTATTTTTAATTAAAATAAACTACTAACAAAGGTACTACTATTAAGTACTACTTACTTACTAGGTACTACAGGTTCCTCAACCTAAATTAATTTCCAAACAAATCGGCTAGGCCATCTACTCTGCGTCCCAAAACCTCACTGGCAATGGTTATGGGTTATGCATTTCTTTTTTGGCCACCCTGTGTATTGTTGCTTACTGTCCACAATACAACTTAACTCAAGACAGGAACCAGAAGGTAGTGGAAATGATGCCAGTTGTTTATCAAATTGGTAAATAAATTCGCTAAATAATATATTCTAATGTAGGTAAATAATACTCAATATTGATACAGATTATTAACTAGTTATTTTAATATTCTAGCTGACGACAATGAAACAAAATAATCCAGAAATATTACCTCAACGCCGCAAGTGATGAAATAAAATGAATATGAAAACACCACTGACAGAAAAAGTACAAGTAAAACGACAATGTGTAAGACTTCAGCCTAAAACATTAATAACTAGTTGATAACATTAGTTGGTTGAAATTCTTAATATATAGGTTTCATTAAATTTTGTAAGTAAAATAGCTATATCAATTCATATTTTGTTTTGTAGTTGTGACTAAACCATTAACACTGGATTATTTACAAGGTTAAAACAACTTTAACACGCTTAGTCTAGGGATTCCATTTGAAAGCAAAATTGAAAATACCATGGTCTAGGGTAATGAAGACTGTTTAAAAAAAAAAGAGGAATATTATAAATAACCTTTGACCAATTCATTTTAAATTAATGTATTGTTATTTATAATATTCCATATCATTTTAATATGTATAAAACTTAATTAATATTTTAAGTTTATAATTTATATTTTATTGTAGCGAGAAATGTTGGTAACTAACCTTTGTGCAGGTTACAGATTTTGCGCATTGGCGCCAATTTCAATGTTTAAAAAAAAGTAGTAGATATAGATTGTCTTTTGTTTGTTCTGTTGTTGGTCGTGAATTGTGATTGAGAATATTGAGATGTATCGATACATAAGTTAAGATAATAAAATAATTATTGTCAAAGTTACTGGGCATTTCATTAGTCTATTTCAAATTCAGAAGCGGGATCACTACGTGCTGGATTTAAAGGCCGAGCCATCAATTGGAGAAATTAAGTAATAGGTACATAATTATAAGTACCTAATTTGGTAAGGAAGGCCCGTAATCGTGACCTAAGGTAAGGTAAAGGTAAAACATAGAGAAATTGTTTTACAGGTGAGTTATTTTCGTATTTATGTTGTAAAATAGATACTTGCAGTAACATTAATTAATGTAGTTTTTTTTAACAAAGATTTTCTTTTGAACATAATTTAGTACGTAAAATTGTAACCAATGTACGTACCAGTTTAATTTTCGACCATAGTCGATAAGTCTTTATTTATACCATGGAGTATAATTTAAGCATGAAAGTATATTGTGTATACGATTTTTGTTTACAAAAGCCTTGTCTTTATATTAGTACGGGGTGACGATTATCACTACGTTTGAGCTTTATACGTGTATTTATACGTTTATGACATGATATTGACTAATATGTAAAATAATATACTTGTTATTATTAATAAAATCAGACAATTCAGTCATGTTAATGTTAATTGCGTTGGATAATATCCACTTTCTTAATGTGACCTCTGTTGACTAAGTGGACGTTGATTCCAGAGTATTAGTTGGACGTGATGCGTACGCGAAATGATCAACTGTCTTCTCGCTCTCGGTCGAGTACCAGACCAGGGCGGGTGAGAAGGTCTGAGAGGCCAAGTAGCAGGCGCTCGCAGGCCAGCCGGTCGCAGTACAGGCGGTCGCAGACGTCGCAGTCCAGGCGCTCGCAGCCTAGGCGGTCGCAGGTCAGGCGGTCGCAGGCCAAGCGGTCGCAGTCCCGGCCGTCGCAGACCAGGCGATCGCGATCCGGGCAGTCGCAGTCTGGATGTTCGTGGGTGGAACGACGTCAGCGGTTGAAGCGATGCCTTGGCGAGCGGGCCCGTCGAAGCCGAGCCGCCGCGAGCGTCCGTGTTCGAACCGAGAAGTAAGAATGCCGACGGAGCGAAACCAACGTGAGCGCTCGCAATCAACTAGAAGTGGGCAAAGGTACACAAGTCGTCCGAGAAGTCGTGCGTTATGTTAAAAAAAAACATGCACTGCCGCGACCGTAGTGTAACACGTCATTCTCGGCCGACTGAACGATTGACACCCAAATCACATAGTACGACTAGTACGAGTACGAGTCGATTTAATTCGAGATCAGTTTTATACTCTCGTAGTAGAAGTTTTAGATGTACTCGTAGCAGTTGTAAAATTAAGACTTCCCGGGGGCATTGAAGGTATTCTAGAAAAATTAAGCGTTATAGTCGTTCATCTACTAATAAATGTACTTCTATGCCCCAAAATGTGTGTGCATCACAGATGCCAAATTCAGTTCCTGAGAACCATATACAACACAGTAAAGATGTTAAAAGTTTAATTAACAACAATGAAAATAACACAAAATCAATGACAACTGTGTACGCTAATGACAATCAAAAATGTTCTTCTTTTACAAACAGCTTATTAGAATCCTTAAATAAGACATTGCAAACTATGACAACCGTTGCGTCTTCGCCACATTCTAAACAAAAATTTAGTAGCCTAAACGGTGTACCAGAGTTTGACCCAAATGTAAAACATCAAACCATAGTAAACTGGCTGAATAAAGTGAAAGAATGTGCTGAGATTTACGGTTGGAATAAGTCAAAGTCAAACTATTCTTTATTCAAGTAAGCTTATTAATAAGCATTTTCGAATCGTCTGACATTATCAAGAGTGAAAAAAAAAATCTACTACTGGTTCAAACACAGAACAGAAAAAACATATTTTTAGTATTCCGTGGGTTCAAACCCTACCTACGCCGTTCCTGAGAAGAACCAGTAAGAAACTCAGGTGGACTTATTTTTTCATAACAGTATAATAATACATCTTATTAAAATAACATGCATTAAAGAATGTATTACATAAAAAAAAAGATTATTATAGACATTTTTATAAAAGAGAGAAATAAATAAAGGATCATAATATTAAACAAAAATAATTATTATTGTACAAGTTCACAATATTATTAAGTATCTATATTCTATACTACTAGAGATGTAAATGTCCTCTAGTTGTCAGAATAAAGAGAAATTAAGATTTAGAGATGTAAAAGGTCTCTAATCGTCATGATTTTAACAATAATAATAAAATAGAAAATTAACAATTTAGTGACAATCACAAAACAACTATTCTTATATAAAAGACAGCAGCCAATACCTATGTAAACATGACCTAACAGTAAAATAAACTCAAATATTAAATTAAACTAGAGATGTATGTATACTCTCTAATGTCAATAATACATAATTTTGGAGATGTAAAGTGTCCCCAATGTCAGTTAATAAATAATAATAATAATGATTTGGAGGTGTAAAGAATCTCCGAATGTCAATAAAAAGTAAATAAAAAGGTGTATGAAACATGTCATGTAATGTTTCATGTCAGAAGACAGTTAAACTAACAATCTTGTAAACTAGTGCTACAGAATACATAATTATTATGTATCCAATAAGTCAAAATTTTGCTATATAAGGATATAAATGGGCTCCATGACGAAATGAATATTAAGTGTGGAAATGTAAAAGGTCTCCACGGTCAAAGAAATTAGATGCTAAGAATAATAAATAAAATTAATAATTTTGGAGGTGTAAAGGCTCTTCAAACGTCAAAAAATAAAAATAAAGAGGCTGTTAAGCTAACAGTCTTATAAGCGAGGGGCCGCACATAGTGTGCCACTAAGAGGGATAGACATAGTCACAGACTACTAAGAAGATACTACGTATAGTGACGTATTCAACGCATTTGTCTCAACACACAAAAAATAGTGGCACAGTGATAAGGACGGACGATTATCGTTCCTTTTCACTTCCACTAGTAAAAAGTTTCATAAGACCATCCCTTTCGTTCTTGCTATTATTATTACGTTGTCAAATCCATATCCATATTCTATATCCATGCTTATAAGCTAAGTCTACAAAATACATAACTAATATGTATTCAAGTCAATGTCATGTAAATCTAAGACAGCTCTTGAGACTGAAGACACGGCCATGGTTCCTCGTCATTCAAGTAATCGTCAACTTTATAATAACCCTTTTTGAGAAGACCATTTTTGATGTACATTTTGAATGAATTATAGGGCAGTTCCCATGCCTCTAAGGGTACTTTGTTGAAAAAGGTAACACAGTTTCCAACAAACGACTTTTTTTTTACTTTCTGTAGACGAAACTTGGTAACCAATAACTTATGCTTGTTCCGTGTACTGCGACTGTGAATGTCAGAAAGCTTTTTAAAGGATTTAATATTCTTATGTGGGTACATTATCACATCCAGTATGTATTGTGAAGCCACTGTGTGAATGTCTATTTCCTTAAATCGTTCTCTCAGTGAGTTGCGAGATGCTCATATTGTAAATGGATCGAGTAGCTCTCTTCTGAAGAATGAAGATGGTGTCCAAATCTGCTGCTTTGCCCCAAACCAGTATGCCATAAGACATAATACTGTGAAAGTAACTAAAGTAAACTGAGGCGAGCTGTCTCCATGTCAGTGAACTGACGGATTCTTCTAACTGCATACGCGGCAGAGCTCAGCTTTTTGCCAGGGTAAATACGTGAGGAGCCCATTGCAGATTGCTGTCCGAGGTAAGGCCCAGAAAAAGTGCATTATCAACAAGGTCTAGCTTATCGCCATTTAACGTGATAATAGTTTCAGACTTTCTTACATTTGGAAGCGAGAATCTGACACATTTGGTTTTCTTCGCATTAAGAAGTAAATTATTTGCTGTGAACTACTCTGATACCTCTTTCAAAGTTTCATTGACTTGTCTGTAGTCAATTTGTTTTCTGTGACTGTTGTGTTTGTTTCTGTGTTTTAATAGTCAAGAAACTGCACATTACGCTCTTCCAAAGTTTACCGGTACTGCAAAGAGATGGTATGAAGGACAACCAACTGTTTTACATACATGGGAAATTTGGGAAGAGAAATTAAAATCTGTTTTTCCGTACAATGAAAATTACGGGCATTTAATAAATGAAATGATGATTGATGAATATAACGGCTAAGTTTGGGAACAATTTGGAGGATTATTTTCATGAAAAATTAAATGCCCTTAATCGTTGTCTTATTTTAGATAGAAATGCCGTTGATTGCATTGTGTATGGAATAGAGGACAGATCAGTGAGATATGGATGTGAAGCAGTTGGGTTTGAAACTTCTGACAAGCTGTTAGGCTACCTTAAAACTGTAAAACATGGGCGAAACAACAATTTAAATAAACGTAATTTTATTAAAGAAAATAGGTACCGAGAATCGTCAATCTGATTTAGCTGGATATAAAACAAAATGTTATAACTGTGATGAAGTGGGCCATACTATTCAAAAGGCCGTACAATTCTGTAAAAGGCATTAAATAAAATGTCAGAAATGTTTTCGGTATGGGCATGATAATTCGAATCATACATTAGACATCTTAAAGAAACTTTAATATACGAATACGTAGTACGTAAAGTAATACATCAATCCGCTTGCCCAGCGTGGCGATTATGGGTATTTACCTCCTAATGCGTCTATACGCATAGTTAATAGGAGAGGCCTACGTCCAGTAGTGGACTATCATAGGCTGATGATGATGATGATGATGATGAAAGTAAATACATATAAGTATTTAATTTTCGAAGTTGTTAAAGTTATTAAATATGTATATATTAGGTTAATATACCTATAATGTGACGTCAGTTGTTTATATGAAAACTATAACAAATTTTTGGACATCTGTAGTATATTATTATATATTCGAAATTTACATTGTATATTCAAAAAGTGAAAAATATGGGCATGCCTTGCTGTTGGATGCCTTCAGGTTCCGAACAGTTCCTAAGTAAACATAAATTTTATAACGATATAATATTTCTATCCATGTTCAGAAACGAATGAAATAATAATATGCAGTTTGTTCAATATAAGATAATATGTTAAAATATGTTTCAGTTTCATATGAATAAGTTAATAATACTACGTAAGCACCATCAGAGATGTGTACGTGTAGATTTCCTTGTATTTATTCAGGCACGACCATTAGAGATGTGTACGTGTAGATATCCTTGTATTTATTCGGGCACGGCCATCAGAGATGTGTACGTGTAGATATCCTTGTATTTATTCAGGCACGACCATCAGAGATGTGTACGTGTAGATATCCTTGTATTTATTCAGGCACGACCATTAGGGATGTGTACGTGTAGATATCCTTGTATTTATTCAGGCACGGCCATCAGAGATGTGTAAGTGTAGATTTCCTTGTATTTATTCAGGCACGACCATTAGAGATGTGTACGTGTAGATATCCTTGTATTTATTCAGGCACGGCCATCAGAGATGTGTACGTGTAGATATCCTTGTATTTATTCAGGCACGACCATTAGAGATGTGTACGTGTAGATATCCTTGTATTTATTCAGGCACGGCCATCAGAGATGTGTACGTGTAGATATCCTTGTATTTATCCAGGCACGACCATTAGAGATGTGTACGTGTAGATATCCTTGTATTTATTCAGGCACGGCCATCAGAGATGTGTACGTGTAGATATCCTTGTATTTATCCAGGCACGACCATTAGAGATGTGTACGTGTAGATATCCTTGTATTTATTCAGGCACGGCCATCAGAGATGTGTACGTGTAGATATCCTTGTATTTATTCAGGCACGGCCGTCAGAGACGTGTACGCGTAGATATCTTTGTATTTATTCAGGCACGGCCATCAGAGACGCGTACGTGTACATTACCAGACACGGCCAACAGAGATGTGTACGTGTAGATATTCTTGTGTTTATTCAGGCACGACCGTGAGAGATGCGTACGGGAATATTTTGTTTATTACTAGGCACGGCTATCAGGAATGTTGTGTACGTGTAGAAATCTATGTATTTATGCAGCTACGACCGTCAGAGACGCGTACGTGTATATATGTGTATATTCCTAAGCAGAGTTGTTGTGTACGAGTAGAAATTTATGTATTCATGTAGACACGACCGTCAGAGACGCGTAGGTACGTGTATATTACTTGGCACGGCTATCAGAATTGTTGTGTAAGTGTAGAAATTTATATATTCATGCAAGCACAACCGTCAGAGACGCGTACGTGTATATTTTTATATGTCACTAGGCACGGCTAATAGATATGTGTACGTGTAGAAGTTTATGTATTCTTTTATGTACGACCGTCAGAGACATGTGCGATTGTGCGTGCATGTTTAAGTAAATTATAGAAAATAAAAATGTACTGACTACAGCTAAACTACCTTGATTTATGTCATTAGTATTTCACTACTTGCAGAAATACAAATTATGTTAGATATTATAGATTATAAGATAACCACAACTGTAAAATTTAAATTTTAAGCCTATCACGAGGACGCGATAATTTTATCAGGATGGGCGAACTGTAAGACTTCAGCCTAAAACATTAATAACTAGTTGATAACATTAGTTGGTTGAAATTCTTAATATATAGGTTTCATTAAATTTTGTAAGTAAAATAGCTATATCAATTCATATTTTGTTTTGTAGTTGTGACTAAACCATTAACACTGGATTATTTACAAGGTTAAAACAACTTTAACACGCTTAGTCTAGGGATTCCATTTGAAAGCAAAATTGAAAATACCATGGTCTAGGGTAATGAAGACTGTTTAAAAAAAAAAGAGGAATATTATAAATAACCTTTGACCAATTCATTTTAAATTAATGTATTGTTATTTATAATATTCCATATCATTTTAATATGTATAAAACTTAATTAATATTTTAAGTTTATAATTTATATTTTATTGTAGCGAGAAATGTTGGTAACTAACCTTTGTGCAGGTTACAGATTTTGCGCATTGGCGCCAATTTCAATGTTTAAAAAAAAGTAGTAGATATAGATTGTCTTTTGTTTGTTCTGTTGTTGGTCGTGAATTGTGATTGAGAATATTGAGATGTATCGATACATAAGTTAAGATAATAAAATAATTATTGTCAAAGTTACTGGGCATTTCATTAGTCTATTTCAAATGCTACATGCATGAAAAAATAACTAAACAAAATGACATCCTGAAGGAGATTAATAATAATAGGTAATATACTAAATGTATGTCAGTCAATTAATGGTAATCTATAGAAAGCATACCTACATACCATAAAATGCTTCAACTTTTCCATATGTTTCATATTTTCTAAATGAAAGATGCAAGTTATGAAATTAAGTTAATTATGATATTACATTTTTAAGTCAAGATTATTTAATTGAGGAATTAGGACGGATATTGTAAATTTATAGTCATACATGCACTCATGGTATTGAGAGAATTTCAAAATGTTATTACTTTCATGTTAAATTAGAGTTTTTGTATATTTATCATTCTTTCTAAATCAATAAGCATATCATGAAACCTAGCCACTATGATAGGTATTTTTGTACTTAATGTGATTACACATTTTTATTACACATTTGTATTTATACATTACCTATGAAATTGGTGTTTTTGGTCATAGACTTTAGTTGATTCCTAATTTTGTTGTCTAAAGAGAAACTTATATAATTCTTTGTTTTCAACAGTGTACTGTGTAACAAAGGTTTTATCACACTAATAATCGTTTTTTCCCCCTTAATTGAAAACAACTCTTGCCATATGCTGCCGGTTCATATGTTTGAAACAGGTATAAGTAAACGTATGATAGTACCTTATTTTATGAAATAGAGATATGTATACAAAAGACGCCTTAAAAGTGACTAATATTACTGGCAAAATTAGGTTTATTTTGATTTTGACGTCAAAAAAATAAAGGGTGAGGTTGTCAACAATGAGCCACCATAAATTTTAATTTTAATAATTCAGTCAATATAAGTCCAATGGGCATTTTTTTAGATAAATAACAAATGCTTTTGTTATTTATCTAGCTTTAAATTTGCATCATAATTTTTTTATTAAAACCCAATAGAAGCAGAGATAATTTAGGTTTTTTAACAGATGAGAAATGGCTCATTGTGTACAATCTCTGGTACAGATTGAATCGGTACTAGGTATTCAATGAACCGGGCTAGTACACAATGACCTACCACTATATCATTGCATAGTGTTTGATTAATAATTGCAAAATATACTAAGGCAATTTAATAAATACATCATTTACGATGTCAAAATATATTTATTTGTTTAAACTAAGAATAGTTTAATAATGTAATCATCACAATATCCTTCATTTTATGAAAACTGAAGTCATGCAAGTCAAAAAACTTAAAGTATATTTATAGTCTTGTCATTTTTGTACTACATAGTAACATAATGCCAGGTATATAGTGCTTAGTATAGTTACGCCGGTGAGTTTCAATGGCACTCTTATTCCGTTCAGCCAAAATGTTAAGGATCTTGGTATTATTGTAGACAGCACTTTGAGTTGGAGAGCGCAGGTTGCTGAAAGCTTAAGCACTTTTTGCCCATTAAGACCAAAATATTACTAGTTACTACATTAATTTTACCCATAATCGATTACGGTGATGTGTGTTATCCGGACTTGAACGGAGAACTTCTAGATAAGTTGGATCGCTTACTTAATAACTGTATCCGTTTCATATACTGTCTCCGTAAATATGATCATGTGTCATCTTTTCGTTCTCAGCTTGGCTGGTTACCCATCCGTCAACGACGTAATTGTCGAATGCTCTGCACTCTTTTTTCCATTTTACATGATCCGCACTCTCCCGAATACCTTAAGTCTCTCTTTCAATATTATGGCGTGTCTCGTGACCGTCAACTCCGCTCTTCTGGAAATTTATCTCTTGCCATCCCTCTCCATCACACAAGTTTTATGTCCAGTACCTTTTCCGTCCAGGTGGCTCGACTCTGGAACAGTCTTTCCCGGGATGTTAAAACTTCTCCCAGCAAGTATGCATTTAAGAAATCTGTTCTTGCTTTCTTCTCTTGCAGATTAAACAATTAGTATGTACCTAAGTTTAATAATTTTCGTCTTTATATATATATATTTTGTTTTTTATTGTATGTATGTAGGTTATATGTATGTATATAAATATTTGTAATATATTTTATAATGTGTATACATATATATATATATATATATTTTTATAGTGAGTCGATGTGTTTGTTGTTAATATTATTTCAGTTTACTTGTTACATACCCAAGATAGCACCGCCTACACCTTCTCTGCTTTGCCTTAAGGTTGACTGGTAGAGAATGCCCTTGGCATTAAGTTCGCCTTTTGTACTTTAAGATTTTCTTTTGTGCAATAAAGTTTAAATAAATAAATATATTTATGTTAACTCTTAAAAGTGGCCAAAGTTGTACAAAATAGACCTTCCAAAAGATTAACTAGAAATTTATTAACAAATCAGCCTCTTAGCGTAGGTAAGTTAATTTACAGTCTTTAGCTGCTTTTCAGATGCCCACCAACAGCATGGTTGACAGAGCAAGATTAATTCTCTTAGCATCCTTGGTATTATGACCACGGTTTTATCTTTTTCCCACTCTTGTTCTTCCCATACTAAAAAATGAAATTATATTTAACAAAGTAATTATATCACAAATAGAATGTTCCTGAATTATTTATACTCATAGGACAAGAAAATATAAAAAAAAACGTCTGATGGCACACAGTCATGGATCAATATGTACTTCTAGTTATGGGAACCTCCTGGTTCATTGTGTACTCTAGCCTCGTGGGTCATTGTGTGCTAGATATACGTTTTCATGTTTTAAATTCGGTAAAAAATGAACGGTGTTACAAGAAAGCCGTAAGCCGTATCAGTGAATGTCAAGAAAAGAGAGAAATAGTAACTTCACACGACTGATTAATGTGATAAATTAAACATAACTACATTCCGAGAAAATAAAAAACTAAACATTTAAGTTTTCTTGACCAAAATCACAATATAGTTCACTACACGTGCAATTTCAACGCGGACCGGCCACCGACTAGAGAGCGAGCGGGAGAACGTTGTCGCTTTCCTATGTTCGCAGTTTGCTTTGGCAACGTTGCATTTTCGAACCGATGAGAATGGTTTAAATTTAACAGATGAGAATGGTTCCTTGTGTACCACTGGTTCTCTGTTGCCCACCTTACCCTACACAAATTTCATTGTATGGAAAATAGACTTTTCTGCCGTTTTACTATGCTTGAAAAAAATTAGAATGAACACCACATTTTCTGAACTAGAGGATAATTTTGGAATATCCTTATCTTATGCTAGCAGATTATTTTTAGTAGGTAAACATTCCAATAATAACTATAATAAGTAGTTACTTAAAACCATTCCCACCATTAACCCTTAATTTGGCAATGTTCGTCACAATGAACATGGTCTTCGACCCACTTTTTGTATTTTTTTTTAAGACAGAATTTTCTGCTCTATACAATGGCGAGGAGGCTAGAACGCACGATTTTTTTGAAATTTGCCAAATTAAGGGTTAAAAACACAACATTAACACCATAAAAAATTAATAAATTAATAAATGCCGTGACTAGGTACCTTTCCATGTGCGCAGCCACAAATGTTGTTCATCAGGCACCGTCATGGTCAGAGTATAAAAAGGGAAATACTGTAAAGTATTTAATATATTGTACACCTAATGGTTTGATTAATTTTATTTCTCAAGGATTTGGGGACAGAACAAGTGATGTTGTCATAGTAGAGAACTGTAACTTCCTTGATGGATTACAAGAAGGAAGTTGTATCTTAGCAGACAGAGGCTTCAAACACCTTGAACATGCATTTCAGGCATAAAACTCTTAAGGCCACCAAGTGTAAAAGCTGGTGAAAAGTTATCTAAAACTGAAGTTCGACAAACCAAGATAATTGCTAGTTTACGAATTTTGATTGAACGCGTGATTAGGCGTATAAGAGAATTTAGTATGCTAAAACAACATGCAGTGTCAAATACTAACTTACGTCATGTTCTTGATCATATCATTATCATTGCATGTGGTCTTATAAACTTGCAGGATTCTCTTATTAAATAATGTAACATGGTATTATGATTATTTGATCATTATTGTCATTAAAAATATATAGTATGCATGTTCGGTAATTAATGTCTCAATCTAATGTATAATATTAATTATCATGTTGTCAGAAAGTATTCATTATCTGTAGGGGTTGTGTAACTGTTTACTTGTTGCTTACATGCAAAAGAGGAAATATAAAATAAAAATAATAAGAAGCATGAAATTGTTTTTTATTTCATTATATTATCACACATTGGTGCTGTTACACAAAATGGGATAAATATTATGTTTTTTCCAAAAAACAGTTATCTTTTGTATTAACTTAATAACATATTGGAGAAGAACCGCTATGGACAGGAAAGAGTGGAAATCTTTAGAGGAGGCCTATGCCGGAGGGCAAGACGACTATGCTGATGTCTAAAATATAATATGTTATCAATTATTATTGTAGTCGTTAAGTAAAGGCTATAAAATAATAACATATTCACTGTCATAATTCACTAACACAATGTCTACTTTCTTTGTTTTTTCAAATTGGCTATCAGCAACACAAAAATAGCATTTTTTGACACCAGCTGCATACATTTGCAGCTGTACCTGTGCCTTACATTTAGCTGTAATGACTCCATTTTTCAAATAATTATCTTTGGATTTTGCTTTAGTAGGGCATTTAATTTCTATGATAGTATCTTTTGTTACACCGTCAGGAGATGCCACAATCATGGGATGCTCTTTGCACACATAAAGCCCACATGAATTGATTTTCTTTTTTAAGGTTTTGCTGACCGTATTTCTGACAGAGAGTTCTAAATTTCTACCTCTCTTCATTGCAGCAGTATCTGGTACTTTTGCACCCATTATGGTAGCCACCAACGAACCGTCTGGTGTATGGCACACACTCACTTCATGTGCCTTTGATGCTGTGATACGGCCGTACCGCATCTAATACCACAAGCTGCTTCTGTTTTGTTTCCTTGTGGCTTCTTCTATGGTATTTATTGCTGCTGCAGTGAATTTTTTTTCATCAAGCCTACAATTCTGTCAACATCTACTTTAATATCTTCAGATTGATCTATCATAAAGCAGTGCAATGAGTATTGCATAATTCCAGAATGCTTATAATCAACTTGATACTTTAGCAATTCACAGTTCTCAATCTTTCTCCTTTTAGCTTCAGAAATAAATTCATTGTTTAATGCTGGATCACTTGGTCTATGTGGTATTTCCTTTTGACTCATTTGCTGCACTGTGATATACTTTAGAGTAGTCCCTACTCTCGACAAAGTCGATTTTTTCCAATAGCACTCTACAGAAGTACACGAAGGCTCCTCAGACCGACGGTGGACCCACATTAAAAAAGCAACTGCATGCTTACATCCTCCAGCTGAGGCAGCACAATCATGACACTGACAACTAATAATTTCGCAGTCACGTTCGTTTACAGTCAAAGTCACATTGTATGCTTTGGCTCGTACTTTGTGCTCAGGGCACATCTTACATTTGACTGTGCACATTCCATTTTCCCGGTGTAGTTGGACATAACCAATCGCATCGTCGCCATATGATTCTCTTGCTGACCTGTGATACAAAGGCAAAAATTAGGACAATAAGAAATTACATTAACATAACCTAAAATTAGCTCATACAAATACAAAACCTCCGAACTAGTCTTATTATATTTATACATTTATATACAAAATAAATAATTAGTATAGGGTACTTACACTGCTGTTTTTACATTTTTAAGTTCCGCAGCATAGTAATCAACGTTATCTTTAAACAAAAATGCAATCATAAATGCATCTATCTTAGGTAGGTTGCTTTGCTGCTGTCCCCGCTCGCACAAAATTTGCCTCCATTTTCAGATACCACACGAATATTTACACCGGCAGATATAATATTTATTAGAAAAGTCTTTAGAATTAGCTCAAAGATCGAATTAAACAACAATAATATCTCAAAACACGAACTACACTCTGTTAAGGAAGCAATCTCAAAACCCCCGCTCAGTGCTGCCATCTCACCTCCCCATAGCGGCAGAAAAAGTATCAAAAACCCTCAATGATGCCGTCTTGAATTTTCCACGGGATGGTTTCGTTGATATTTTTTTTATTGGCGATAATGACAATATAGAAAGTGATAATCTTAAGCATTTTTAGGCTTGTTTCCAAAATTTTAAAAAGTGGTTAATAATATACCTTCATGGGTATTTTACCCCAAATAAGTGTTATTTTAAATAAAATCGAACATTTACAATAAGTATTTTGGATAAAAAAAAACTATTTCAGAATTCGCTCTAGACTGTCATGGCGACTTGAATGACGTCACGCCGTGCCAAACAAGCAATACGCTGTATGACTATTGATGCAAATATTTAATTAAAAATGAATTCCACATATTACAAGTACTGTATAGTGCCAGAGTGTAATAGCACAAGTTTAAAAACGCCGGACAAGTTATTTATATATGTTCCAAATAAGCCACAAATGCGGAAGAAGTGGTTAAAGCTTGCGAGGAGAAATGATGCTCATTGTTTATCCACGAAATCAAGAATGTATTTTTGTGAAGACCATTTTGATGTAAGTATTTTGATCAACATGTATAGTATATGTAATCTAAATGTAACACGCAACGGATATATTTTACTTGACTATATTGTTGATAAAAATGATAAAACAATGACATCAGTACGTTGAGGTTATGTAAGTTGATTTAGTTTAAATCATAAGTACCAGAATTTGGATTCTATTTAAGATTAGTATACTTATTTATCATACATACTTCATCTTGTTCTAGTTGCCAAATGACATGCTTAATCATGCTGAATATCACATAATGGGACAAGTATCACAAGTGCGAATGAGACCAGGTTGCACTCCAACAAAATTTGGATGTCAAGCAGACAGAAGGAAAAGGACATGTAGCAGCACAGAACGACCATACATATTGAAAAAACAAAGAATGATGACAATAGCAGAGTGTTTGAATAAACCAGCTGAAACGCACACTCCAAGTTCATCTCTCACAGATACCCCTTGTACAAGTTCAGGTATGTAATCAATGTACATAAATAAATATTTATAAATAATAAATATTTGGGGGACAGTCTTACACAAATTGATCCAGACCCAACCTAAGTGGAGGATGTACTATAAGTACCAGGCAACAATATACATAATTTAGATATTGTACTATGATGACCATTATAGTTTAAGTGACTCTATTAAAAATGCCATATGATTAAATATAATTTATACTTATACATATATGTATAAACAATTAAATACTGGGGGACACCTTACACAGATCAACCTAGCCTCAAAGAAAAGCTTGTACTATGGGTGCTAGGCATATACAGTACCGGCCAATAATATATCACATACAGGTTTTTTTCAGTAGATTTATTTTTATTTTTGTAAGTGTTTTTCACACTTTCCACCTCACGACTATAGATAGTCTAGGCATAGGGCTTTACACTAGCGATGAAAAAACTGGTCATCATGTAGTGATTTTTTCATAAAGAGATTTTGCGTAAGGCATGGATTTCTTAGTAAAATTCTTTTTTTACTACAGCTATTTTAGCAATATGCTGTGTCTCCAATTGCAATTCACAATACTTAATTGCAGTATTCATCATTAAACTGTGCAAAAGTACCAAAATAATATGCTATCTACATGCGAACATGTGCCGCTTACTCTATACACGCTCATACAAAAAGTCACGAATGTGATATATTATTGGCCGGTACTGTACATACATACTTATTTAGATAAATACATACTTATATACATAGAAAACACCCACGACTCAGGAGCAAATATCTGTATTCATCATACAAATAAATGCCGGGATTCGAACCCAGGACTGCGGCTTAGCAGCCAGGGTAAGTACGCCAGACCAGTTGTTGATACATGCATGGAAAACATCTGTCTTAGGAACAAATATTCATGCTCATCATCATCATACAATATACATAGTCCTCACAGTATTCATGCCCATAGAGATGACTGTATAAGCCCAGACTTACAGTTAATTAATCTCACAAATAAAATGTGTAGGCCTTGTGACCCAATATGGTGCAACACTGTGTTGAATAAATAAATAAAATATATTTGTACAAATAAATACCAGAATTCAAACCTAGCTTTGTAGGCAAGGTTAATAATCATCTCAAAGCTTTTCTTATACTCACTTATTTTGTATTTTTGTACCTATTTTACAGATTTTCAAACAATTGAACAAAATCAGCCAGAAGAATGTGAGCAAAAAGAAAATAAATCAGTTCAAGCCTTAATAACACCTACATTCAGAAGCAAAGCTGTCCAGGCCAATGTTAAAACAAAAGCACAGGCAGTATCACCTTTGAAAGCCTCAACAACATCTAGTTCCACATCTCCAATGAAAGCTGCATTAGTAAAAAAATCATCTGCTCCTGTTTTCAACCTATGCAAAATTGAGGAAGAATGTTCTGACAGTGATGTTTCCTTGTATACTCCATCTTTAGCCAACCCTGGTAGCTCACCACCATTAAGCCTTCAATCATCTTCTGATTGCAGTGAGTTAATTGCACAAGACAGAAAACTGGAAGCTAATGAGATATTGTTGTATACAATAAAAAAAATTGAAAAACGGCCTAGTGTGTACATAGGTGTTCCGAAGACCTGCTACTACTTGATTGACCTATTAAAAGATGACTTGAATATTCCCAAGCATCACTTATTGTTTTGTTTAAATAAAATAAAATTGGATCTTAAATTCAATCAGCTAACAGATGATTATGGAATAACTCCGTCAAATTTAAGCAAAATATTTTCAAAAAATATACCACTAATAGCCAGTTTCATGCGTTCCTTTATTGTGGAGCTAGATAGTAATATTATTAAACGCACCTTACCTATGGCATTCAGACACAAATATTATAATGTGAGTTGCATAATAGACTGCCTTGAAATTGAGGTGCAAAAGCCGTCTAAGGCAGTAGCTCAAGCTTCGACATGGTCTGAGTATAAAAAAGCAAATACAATTAAATATTTAATATCCTGCACGCCCAATGGCTTAGTTAACTATATTTCACCTGGCTATGCAGGAAGAACAACTGACACATGTGTGGTTGAATCATGTGACTTTGTCAAAACTTTAAAAAGTGGTATGATTGTTATGGCAGACAGAGGGTTTAAGCATGTCGAGCAATATCTTAGAAATTCAAACATCAGATTAGTAAGGCCTCCAAGCGTTGAAACAGGAAAGAAAATGAGCAAATGTCAAGCTAAACTGACCAAACAAGTTGCTAGTCTGAGAATACATATAGAAAGGGTTATTCGGCGCTTACGTGAATTTTATATGCTTAAACCGCATGCATGTATTAATTTAAATTTTGTAAAAATACTTGATGATATAATAATCATAGCATGTGGTTTAATTAATTTGCAAAATTCATTAATAAAATAAAACATTGGTAGCCTAGTGGTTTAGTTGGCCCGTACCACTGAGTTTCTAGGCACTTATGTATGGAATGTCATTTGATACTTACCGATAGCTTTTGGCTGAAGGAAAACATCCTGAGGAAACCTGCATACATCTGCAAAGAAATCCAAGGGTGTATGTGAAGTCTCCAACCAGCACCGGGCCAGCATGGAGACTATAGCAGACCAAAAGCCTCTGGTTTATAAGAGAAGGCCTTTACCCAGCAGTGGGATGTAATAAGCTGATGGTGGAAATAAAACTAATATAAAACTTTAAACTTGTTTTATTACTGTAATTAAAAACCATTTAATCACAAGAAAAGAATAAATCGACAAATCTAAATCCCCAACATTGTCATACATACCTAAGAAGCAATCCAACTTCTGTTACCTATCTTACAAAATCTACATATTAGTTATTACCGCAGCTGATCATTATAGTAACTAAAACAAGTACTATCACTCTATACTCTGATATAACAATGGATATATATTAGTTTTCCAAAAGTTTATTAATTTATTATTGATTAAATTTTCAACATATTCAAGATTCAATGATCCTTATTTATTATATTTACATTTTCATGGATGTAGTATCTGGAATTTTGCCACCTAGTATGAGGCATGTCAGTGTGCCATCACTTGTTTTACATCAGCTTACTTCAAATGCTCTAGAGGCAGTTATTCAACCATATCTTTGTTCAAACCAGAGATTGCACCCATATTGTTCCCTTGTTTCTTCTTCTACCTTTATTATAACAGATTCTGGTAAACATACTCAAGACTCTTCAACACACTTTGCTTTTAAGTTATATACAACTTGATGCATTGAGACGGCCTGTGTTTCACTTGGACAATAAGTTGGTTGGTATTTTATAAGTTCACAGTCCTCAATTTTTCTCTTTTTTGCCTCTTCCATAAACTTATTAAATACAGATGGATTAGCAGGTAACACGGGATTGCCCATGGACAGTTCTTTAGCTGTTATATTTTTTAAACTACTTCCAACTCTGGATAGCTTGGATTTTCTCCAGTAGCAATCGACCGCAGTACATGACGGTTCCTCGCTGCGGCGATGCACCCACATGAGAAACGCAATCGCGTGTTTGCAGCCTCCCTGTGACGCTACACAGTCATGAAATTGAATAGATATAATAACCTCTTCGTCTTCGTCAACAACTAGCGTGCATCCGTATAATTTCGCATGCACTTTATGTTCTGGACACATTTTACACTTCACGATACAAAGTTTACTGTCTCGCTTCAGCTGCACATAGCTAACGGCGTCGTCTCCATATGAATCTCGAGAAGATCTGAAATAAAGTTTATTTTGTTTAGCAATTATCGTGTGCTTCACCTCTATACAAGACAATAAGTAATCTACTTAACTGAAATACTGCTAAGGTTATAGCACTTAATTATGTACACTTACTTCGAAGATTGCGGAATTCCGAGGATCAGAAGTCGCTGTTTGACGCGAAAAATCTACCAATCATAATAGCATCAATTCTTGGTAAATTGTTACTATTCGCTTTGGTAAATCCTGGTTCCATGGCGGCGTATCCTTGCTGGTAGCTAAATATGCCTGCTGAAAGCTAAATAACTAGAAACAAACCGTTGAATTAATTTGTATCGAAATGACTATGACAAATCTATGGAAACTTAACCTCAACTCGTAACGTTTTGCACGACGTGACGTCACTCGTTTCTGATTGGTGTTTACCGTCACGTGACCTAATGCCTATTTTTTCTGAATTTATATTATGAAAATAATGATAATCTTTTATTATTTTGATAAATTATATTATTTTTTGTTATCTTTATACCATAATTTGTAAGTAGAAACTGTAACTCATTCGATTTATTGTTAGTGGAAATGGAAACAAGCCTATTGCAAATTTAGCTTGTACTCACGTATTTTTTCTTCTCTTCAAAAACTTATTCAAGTTCTTCCCTCTTTACTAACTTATTTATTTATTATTCTTCTTGTAGAAAGATTATTAGGTAGGATTGTTTGTTGTAATTATGAAGAATTAGGTATAATTGTAATTATGAAGAAAAAATAAGTAATAAGACATAAAAATATGAATTTATTTAATAATTTGTTGTCTTGGTAGGTTTTTAGTGTAATTTCATTTTGGTAAAGTAAAAAAATTGGTTGCCTGTAAAGTCGGTATACGGGCGAAAGTTTTACGTGACAACGACTTTGAGTGGTAAAATAATTTTAAGTCTCTCTCGCTCTTAGGCGGGCTAACCATGCCCGAGTGGAAGGGACGCGTGCCTCTCACTCGCTCTCATTGTGAGCGCATAACGTGAGCGGAGCGTAACGCAGTTTCTTGAAGTGTCACCCGGCAAACCAGTTCATAAGACGTTGTCACGTCAATATTCCAAAAAAAATAGTAAGCTGTCATGAAATGGAACACAACTTTTTGAATTTGCTGCCTTTTTCTACTGAGAGAAATTGCTGGACACAGTATAATCATTCAACAATTTAAAATTTTCTCTTTACGTACCTATTCGATTATAAAAACAGGATAAACTATGCACCCGAACTATAAAAAAAAAAAAAATTACAATCTGGGTCGCGTTTTATAAAGTTACAATTTACAATTTCGCTGTTTGCCTCTCTTTCTAGCCAATATGTGAGTGCGTTAGAGAGGCAAACAGCGAAATTGTAAATTGTAACTTTATAAAACGCGACCCTGGTAGCCCTGCGATAGAAATGCTTTGATGTTTTCAAAGGTAAATAATCTGGCAACACTGGCAGTGACAAATACGACCATCGTATACCAATCACGTCGCTTATCAATCGTCAAAATCCGGTAAAATTTGACAACAACCATAGTATAGAAATCAAAATGCACGATAAAATGCCGTTTGTCAAGTTAACAGCACGACCATCATAAGCCCCCTGAACTATTGTAGGTAGTCTGCTAGAAAGGTTCAAAATGGCGTTAAAATCCTAAAACCAAAAAAAAACACATACCAACTTTTGTAGCTGTGCCTACGTTATGTACATACGTATGCTTACAAATATTGCAACGATTCATTGAACCAGATTTTGGTGGGTCGCTTGTGGTGAGAGGAGAAGTATGCTTACTTAACTTCGATAACAATACAATAGATGAACCTGACCTGATGAAGAATTGATAGGGCCAATTGAGCTGAAGTTTAGTATGCCTTTGGTGACAAAACTACTATAAGGTGTAATAGTGCGGGTTTGATGAGGAGTTGGAGGACGATCAAAATATACTGTATGAGTATTACACCTTATTGTAGTTTTGTTCGGTTCATTTAGAAATCGATGACTAGCAGAAAGCTGTATCCTTACACATTGTCTGAGGCGGTTTCATTTGCCAGAGGAATTCCGTTGTTTAGGTTTGCCTCATTTAATGGGGTAGACTCGTTGACTGTGTTTCATTAGTAGGATCGTCCATTAATTCTATAAAACATTTAAAAAAATTAATAGGACGTTTTAAAGTCACCATAGCCAAAATGACAAGAACGGAAACCTTATAGATTCGTCATGGCCGTCTGTCACAGACGATTTACTCTCAAACTGTAAGTACTACTAGAATAGGAGATCTGGCTACAGGAGTCATAATCATAATAATTCCGCCAAAAACCAGGTACATTTTTTTTAGTTCATCTTCCGTGTTTTTTTAACATACTATAAGAGTATAGAAAAATCTAAGTTGATTTTTTGTTGATCCTGAACAGAAACAGGATCGATTGGCATCAAAAAAAGTTTTTTAAAAAGGACAATTTTTTCGCAACCTGTATGATTTTTCCAAAATCAGTAAACGCCAATTTTCATTAATTTAAAATCGAGGAAGGTCTTATAAGACCATTTTCGCATAGCTACGTACTCTGGATCTGGTAGTTGCCCTCACTGACCCAAAAATAATTTCTACCCTGTCTACACCGTGTTTTTATTGATTTCCGTTAAATTAAAGGGAAGCTTATTTAGGTCAAAAATGATCTATTTCTCTAAGAAACTAGTGTCTTAACACTTACTGTCTTATTTTGACATGTGCCGTCACACAGCAGCCGTCAGTCGCCCGACATCTTATTTTTAAGGTTCTCTCACACTTACCATTACCATTACAATTATTATTGTATGAAAAAACAAAACATTTTTTTTCGAAATTAACAAAAGCCGATATACCAGGCAACTTCTATTAATGTTCCAAGTAACCTGTCCAATTTAACGGGAATCAATAAAAACACGGTGTATATTAATATATACACCGTATCCTATATAAAAAAATAATACTTATACTTGCAAATGGAAATATTAGGGGTTTATATACCTACCATTTGCGGGTTGTAACGCACATAGCTTATTTTCTTTCTTGGTATAAACGACGTCAGTGTTCGTTTATTTCTTTTGTTCCCCACTTGAACAAAGCTGAAAACTTAGGAAAAAAACTGTTAAAAAATCATAAGAAATTAGATTTCACTCAAGAAAGACCAACCGACCGAACGAAATAATAGTAAAGGGTCATTCCAGGTGAAATCAACAAATCGAGTGTGCTGCATGGTTTCTGATTTGAATGAAAAAAATTGAGGATGGCATCATCATGGATCATGGTGGCAGACGTGCTGAACCATTGGACACATGAAGATTAATGATGAGCAGCAGCAGCACAGCATCGTCACAGTGGACAAATTACTGCGATCGCCAACCCTTTTGCCAGCGTGGTGATTATGGGCATTTACCTCCTAATGTTCAATACGCATAGTTAATAGGATCACATTGTATATTATTCTATCCATTTATCGGCCTGATTAATATATACACTATACAAACTTGCAAATTTCTAATTCTAAGGGTCACTCAGTTATGCTGCGGACAGACAGACAGACAGACCGACGGACGTAGCGAAAGTATAAGGGTTCCTAGTTTACTACGGAACCCTAAAATCTCGTGTCGATTTAAAACATTCCTTTCAGTCGTGTTTTCTTTTATCGCCAACCTTTACTTTTTTCACACTTGTATCGTAATGTCATCAATTGATCATCATCATCCATCATCATCATCATCATATCAGCCGAAAGACTTCCACTGCTGAACATAGGCCTCTCCCAAAGATTGCCACAATGACCGATCCTGCGTTACCCGCATCCAGCGGACCCTTTGGCAAGATTTTTTTTTTGTGTTAAGCGGTTAATTCCGAAAACGTTAACTTACAAAAAAAACTCTGTGTGACTGATATGTAGGTATACCTGTACCAAATTGCAAATTTGTTGTACTAACGGCCTATGAGCTATGCTGCGGACAGACAGACAGACTGAAAGACGGACGGACGGAACCCTAAAAAGGTTGGAATTAATTTTGGGTCTATATCGGGTGGCATAATTTTTTTATTTCAAAAAAATTGTTGCATACCAACTTTACGCCGTAAAATGAATGGCCTAAACATCGTTGCACATATTTTAGTTTTGCTGAAATCCTAACTTGGTTGTTCCTAAATATCGTTTGTCCTAATGATTTTCGTGTCTAATGTGTATGGGTCCATATTGGCACTTATACAATTTTTTCTTCGAATATTTTTACTAATACCGTTTTTTACTCATAATCATCATTACTCCGAAAATTTTATCTCATACTTTTTTTCTTACTAAAAATTATACTTCTACCTACAATGTTCATAACGATTTTTATTTCGAAATTTTATCCTCCTAAAGTCGTCAAGTAGATTAATCTATACTCATAAAGTTATTTGAAATAAATTGTTTACTTATAAACATTTTCCCATTAGGTTCACTCTGTTGTGGTATAATTCTTTTATGAATAACATAAACTATGTAGTCATAATGGGCTTTGTGCAGAAACTGTTGTGGCATACTCAACTTTAGCATATTTCTTTGTGGCAGATTTCGAGTTGTTCGAATATTATTCGAGCATAATTTCGATGCTCCTATTTATGATGAGGCATAATCTGCATGTGCATAAAAAGTATCGGCATAGTTTGTTTTAGCATAACAGAGAAGGAATAATTACAACCTCTCAATATAATCGAGGTAGTAGTAATATTTTGTACGTTACTTACTGTGTTACTGAGCTGAGTACTTTCTAGGTTGCTAAAAAAAAATAACCTCGAAGACTAAGGCGGGAGCAGAGCTCCCGCCTTAGTCTTCTAACCTAACCTATCCGAGTCGGATCTGCCCCGGAAGGTTTTGTTCGCTCGCTTCGCTCGCTCACTGCAGAAATTTCCGCCCTCACAGCAAATTCTGCCTGACGAAAAAGGCAAGTTTCGAACATGCAAAAAAAAATGCAAATCTAATTTCTGTCTTATAACACTCGGCGTAAATAATGATATGCCAAGATAGTTTCGGACAAAATAATATTCGAAATATTGTTATTTAAGCCAAGTGATGTTTCTGTCTCATTAAGTTGATGCCAAAATAGATTATACCAAGTCTGTTATTATGTTCTAAGCGTTTCGGACAAATAAAGTTTAGAGGGAACCCGTTTAGTACAGTACCTACTCTGCCACAACCTGATTTGTGCAGGTAGCTACTTTACAGTAATAGTACGATTTATATTTAATTAAACAAAAATAATTCATACATAAAACCAGTACAGATAAAAATAAATACCTATAACATTAGAATATATAGCATAAAATAAGTATAGTGAAAAATTATATAAACATAAAAGTTAGTACTAAAAATATGTATGAAAAACAATATTATGAACATAAATAATTCTATGTGATGATAATTATGAACAAAGATTATTCTAAATACCGATCATTATGAAGTTAAATTGTATAAGAAACATTTTCGGAGTTCCAATAATCTAAGTTGCAATTTTATAAATACTTTGGCGCACCCAATGTGTATGTATCGAATAATAATTGTGCATAATTGTGATGATCCTACTATTTAATGTACTAAAACTAAATAACCTTTAAAAAAATATTTTCCTTAAACTTAACCCCCCCTTAAACCACCCAACCCTGTTGTCCAAAGAATTTTAGTCATCAGTACGGATACGGACCTAGGAATCGGTCGACGAAGCCCCGCTGCGCGGGACTTCTATTCCTGATCTAAGGGATAAAAGGTACCTAACGAACCTATCCAGGTTAGAGTAGGGGAGGTACAGATTCATTATTTTCTAATACAGGGGGCTTCGCCCCCGAGCCCCCCTTGTGGGGCGCTTCGCTCTCCCGTTGCCCCTTTTTCGGGTTTATACAAGAATGAGGATGGGTAAACAATTGATTAGCTTCGCTCTCCCGTCGCCCCTTTTTCGGGTTTACAAGAATGAGGATGGGTAAACAATTGATTAAAAATACTTAAATATTTTATAGACTACGCCTTTCACTCCGCCCTATCCTAGAAACCTAACCATTCCAAGTCGGTTTTACCCTGGCTTATTACTTGAACATTATTTTAAACCATTCACCATATTGTTAATATGCTTTTCTAAATGAAATTTCAGACATAACAATTGTAGGCGCAAAGAAAATTGACAGTTGAGCAGTAGGAAAAACAATATTAATCACAATGAACATTATGATTATTAAGCTTTAGGTAATTCGACGTTCGAGTAATCAATATTAGGATAAATATAGTGTAGGTGTTTTAAATGTGTATGCGCAAAATAAAGTAGGCTATACGAGTATGCCATTTAACACTATGCCATACATTCTCGGCCAAAAAAATTTAGGACAATCGACACATTATACAACACGACAGGCACCCCTTAATTTTATCTTAAAAATATACCTACTCTTCAGACAAAGTTTCGGTTCAAAGACATTTTTTTTTGTACACTTGTATAACGATGAACACTGTCACCTGCGTCGAAAGTGTTAAAAGGGATAAATATTAAAAAAAAACTGAAATCGATTTGTCTTATTTTTTAATCAGCAGTTGGAATACGACGTATCAAGTCCCTATCTTTCAAATCACACTATTTCCATACAAACTTTCAACTACCTTTTACCACCTTTTCCCACTTTAGGGTTTAAATTTTATAAAATGGTTTCTTATTTTGTATACAAATAATTATATAAGTAACCTTCTGTAAAAATGCCATCTTTCTAGCCCTAGTAATTTACACTAAATTTATAATCTACCTTAGTCTCCTTAAACAAAATCTACACCCCTACTTAACCCTCTCAATCATGGAATTTCCCTACTCTCTGGTATATTATTGCTTTTTTCGTATTTTACTTAGTAAATCTCCTACAATGTTTTAGGTATCCAATTGTAAATTTGCATTCCCTTGTTATAAAATACTTTTATAGGGATTATTATAGCTTTAAGTTAAACTTCAACCCAATAAAAATTCTAATCCCCTTTTAACCTTTAAGAAATGATTAAATTACATTTCTTGTACCCTAGTAAAATACCTTATTAATACTAAAGTGTCAAGTTTCTAAATTAAAATAAATTTGGATCCCACCTTTGCACTCTTATCTTACCAGAAAAAACAGCTTATACACGAAGTTTGACATTGTCATTCAAATGAACAATAAGTTGAGTCTCTAATTGTTTACATTTATTTTTACCAATGTATAAAATACGCAATAGAATGTCGAATTTACAAGAATATGTTTGTAATTTACCATTTTTGAAGTTACCTAGGTCACATAAACGTGTACGAGTATTTGCTCGTGCTATGAGCAAAATATAGTACCTACCGAAAAAAGCAACATTATTATTAGGTACTTTGTTTGTGCAATATGCAACACGGAAGTTACCTCTTACCTACATGTATCCTAGGTACCTAATGTAGGCACGAGGTTAAATAAAATCATCAAAATGTATGCAAGGTACCTACATCATTTTTGCGTAAAGGTGCGTTCGAACTAAAAGAGCATTCGCTGTTCTAACCTCCCACTCTACGAAATCGATCAGTACACAAAACATGATTGGTTGATTTCGTAGAACAGGCGCTAGAATAGGGAATGATCTTTTGGTTTAAATGCACCATTACTATTAAGAACAGGAATTCCCTCGGTTTACCAAGGAGCAGTTCATGACAGCCTTCGTTACCCTTCTGCCACTGACGACGACGACTGCGACTGGTCTGGTGACGTGATATGATTAAATCTTGTTATCCACATTGTAATCCACACTCCTTTTTTTTACTTTAGAACAACCTGTATATTAGCAGCTCCTGAGGTAATAAAAAACCGGCCAAGAGCATGTCGGCCCATGCTAGGGTTCCGTAGTTTTCGAATATCTCTGAAAATATTGACTTTAGAAAAAACTTTGTTTGAAAATCCCTTATTTTTTTTTCAAAGACCTCTTTAACGATATTCCACACTATAGGATTACAGCAAATAAAAAAATCATTCACACTTCACCAGCTTTTTTCTAATGTTTATTTGACCACTTTGTCGGCATAATTAATATGTATACCTGTACCAAATTGCAGATTTCTAGTACAGTCGAAGACAAAATAAGGGGTATACAAAAACGTTCAAAAATATGTCCCAGTGCACTCTAATTCTGTGTAATAAGAACGTCGTAACATATTTATGAACGGATTCTTTCGATACTTATTTTTGCACTTGACTGTACTAACGGCCACTGAGTTATGCAGCGGACAGACAGACGGACAGAGCAAAACTATAAGGGTTCCTAGTGTACTACGGAACCCTAAAGAGGTACAATAGTATGAAACCTCTTTTAAAGAGTAGCTTACATAAATACTCTACATTTATCCGTTCCCTTTATTCCTTAAGGGTTAAGGGACCTACCATCTAACCTGGTTGTCAAAAACATGCTCCATAACTTACACAATCAATCAGAAATATCTGCCAAAAGTGAAACACGTGTCGTTAAGGAGTTCCGTTCTGGTCTTTATCAGCAGTTCCACCTAGTCACATTACAACGCATAAATGAAAATGCTTGATGTGTACAGTTACATACATACAAAACACCAAAGTGTTCCGAAGTTCCGTTCTAGCCTTAAGTAAGGAAGTATCACTTTTTGAAGGAAAATGGATGATTGGTTGGGTTGATAAATCTCAAAACGGTTTTATGTGTGCAACAACATCATCATCAACAACCTATATCAATACATTGCTAGACAAAGGCCTCTCCTATTACTTATGCGTATGGATGCATTAGGAGCTAAATGTAAATCGCCACTTCAATTCCTTTTTCGACTCTTGTGACACCCGCGGGAAGAATTGGGGTGGTGACAAATGTATTCTTACTGCCGTTACCACACGGTATTTGTGTACACAAACTATGTATCAGTAAATACTACTTACTTATATATAAAAAAATGTAAAGATTACTTACCACCACTTTACCACTCTACGTCCTGTTTAATATAGACTCTGAAACAACCAGTAATATGTCAAATGTTTATCTACCAAAAGAAACATCTCAGAAGATGAAAGAAATTGTCTCAGTTAAGTGGATAAAAATCTAAATGGTACACTATAAACAACTAGTATTAAAACTCTAAATGTCATACGAATAAATTTAACTGAGGGATTGAATGATGTTTACACTCACCACATTATTGTAGGATTTATTTTATTATATTTAAAGTATAATCAACAAGAAGAAAAAATATAGTAAGACGTTACCTATATTTTATTTGAAACATCAATGACATCTCTGTCTTTTTTTCGTTGCCTAGCAACCAGGTCGTAATTGTACCTATAGGGCGGCCGGATTAAAAAAATTGCAAATAGGTGAATAGTGGTGCTCGCTTTATATCGTATATAAATATAAGCGTTTTTACTAAACTTCTCAAAAATAATATAAACACTACAAGCTCACTTTATTCCACGGATACATATTAATACCAAAGGTACAGTTCGTGAAATATAAATTGATAACTTTCTACCTTCATTATAGTAAAAATAAACATTCAGTTTATATTTCTCGAACTATACAAATATTTCTCCAGTTGACAAACAAAAATAACAAATACGTACTCGAAATAAAGCTCGTATCTCAGTTCCGATTCAATACTGACGATACAAGGTTGCTAAGAGGAGTGACAGTTTTGGCTAACAAATATATACAAAAGTGAAAAATTTATATCCAGCTGTGGCCATAAATGTATGCATATTATCTAATATTCAAATTGTTATTATACACAAGAATAAAGAAAATACAAATAAATAACTAGGAATGTATTGCAATCTACGAATTGAAACTAGTAGGTATACCTTTTGTGTCCGTATTGATAGAGTCCTGTGCCACTCAGCGAATCCTTCAGTATTTAAGTATCAGTAAAGCGTACGTGCCATTTCTAGAAAGAGAATATAAGTATAATATATAAATCATTCTAGTTTCAAACCAATAAGCTGCGTTTCTGAACTTATTTATATGCAGTTCAGCTTATTTTGTGTGCCGTAGCCGCAGTTTCCATGATACACTTTGTAGTTCGCGAGGATCTGGTTTTTACTGTTATACTGTAAGTATCATCATCAGCCTATGTTAGTTCAATGCTGGACGTAGGCCTCTCCTATTAACTATGCGTATAGACGCATTAGAAGGTAAATACCCATAATTGCCACGCTGGGCAAGCGGATTGGCGATCGCAGTAATGTGTCCACTAGGATGACGCTGCTGCCCATCATCAATTTTGTAGAATGGTCAGTGACACTTCAATCCCTTAGTCGACTCTTACGACACCCGCAGGAGTTGGGGTGGTGACAAATGTATTCTTACTGCCGTCACCACACGGCGTACGACTGTATGTATAACTTATTATAATAAATAAAAAATAATAAAATAATATACGTAATATTTTCTTCGGTTACCGCGAGGATTACACATGAAATAAAACTATGAAAACAGTCATCCGCAGACCACGAAACCTGTAAAGTGTTCGAAACGTCGGAAAGAGGTTAAAATTAGTTAATATACGCGAATTTATCCTTTTTCATGTTTTTATTTCAAAAATAATTTACTTTCATTTACAATACTTTCTTACCAAGAAATCGCGGCCGTAGAAATCGCGGTGGCGATGAGCACAGATTTTATTCCACAAATCAACCATTAAATTAAAGACTCGAATCACTTTGAATATGTATACCTACTAATATAATTACATAACAAACATATTATATCTTTCTTATTATTGTTATAACTAAATTGACATCCTATCGTTTTGACTTATAGCCGTGTTTTCAAATGACGTATTTTGCTGCCAGAGTACAGAAAATAAACTCCATTACACCAAATCGTATCCGGAAACTTTTTTCATTTTTAATCGTTTTTGAGAATGTAACTTATACGTGTTCGGTAGTATTGAGTTTTATTTTGAATCAGTTGTTATAGTTTTCTTGTGTTCCGTCATAAAAATAACAAGAAACTTAAATAAACGATGGGGTTCGAAAGAATTTCTTCGTTCTGATTTTCCCTACTTATTTAAAGACACTTTGAGTACTGGCATCCCTTGACGTGTATGTATATGATTTTATGTCATTTTCAATGTCAAAAAAAGCTGTCAACGGGAGCGATTTGGCGTGCGTCTGACCCCGAGGAGGCGCTCGCGCCATCTGAGTCAAAAGAGAATTTTGACTCGTGTCGCCATTTGTATGGAGAATATACGTAATTTTAAATTAAGGATAAAATTTCTCCGTTGTCTTTATGAGGAAAAATATGAATATGCCCTGATGCACTAATTCAGTTATCTGGCTTTTAAATTAACATGAATATTTTATGCCCGTAAGAGAAAAATATGCATTGCGTCGTGTTCGAAAAATATGCATTTTTTTCATTTTTCGGTACATTTAGAGCCGATTTCTAGGACATCCATGTAAATATAAAATATAATATCAATTGTAGCCTCTGCACCGGTTCTTTCTGAATAAGCTCATGTAAGAAATGTGTTTGTAGAGTTATATTTACTTAACAAATTCTTTGTTCGAAAATAGGTCTAAAACGACAAAATCGGGAATCCGACCCTTAAGTAAAAATCAGAATCCCTTTCTAACCAGAAGCACATAATCCGTTTTGCCTTAAATCGCATACCGAGGTAATCTAGTGCATTATCTTTATTTACATTACGTAATGGTAATGGTATATTCATCATCATCATCATCATCATCAGCCTATGATAGTCCACTGCTGGACGTAGGCCTCTCCTATTAACAATGCGTATAGACGCATTAGGAGGTAAATGCCCATAATCGCCACGCTGGGCAAGCGGATTGGCGATCGCAGTAATGTGTCCACTATGGTGACGCTGCTGCCCATCAACAATCTTTTACTAAATAATGGTAAGTGACACTTCAATCCCTTAGTCGACTCTTACGACACCCGCAGGAGGAGTTGGGGTGGTGACAAATGTATTCTTACTGCCGTCACCACACGGCTATATTCATTAAAAAAAAAAAAACAGAAAAAGCAAATTTATTTATGACGTGGTCGTGTGTATTTATTTATATACGAGTCAATTATTTTACTCAACGGTATTTGTTTATTAAATGATTGACGACTAACCATTAACAATAACTGTTTGAAATCACCCTATACGGAGTGTTATTTTATGTCAAATTTATGCCATCGTCATGAAAACGGACCTTGAATACTAGTATTATTTTATTTAAAGTAATTCAGGGCTCCACATCCATGGATTTTACATTCTTACTGGTAGTATCTTAATTATTTTCAAATTATAGGACCCAAGCCGCTTTAAAATTACCACAGTTGAAAGATTAGACACAGTAATTGGGAGATACTTTAAGGCAGTAAATACCGCTTGTTGTCGAACGGTAAAAAGCGCGCCCGTTACACAGCAGTCGTGGGTTTAATCCCCGGGTCGTAGCAATTAGTTTTTCAAAAACTTATGTATACATCTACCTACGAAATATCATTTGATATTCACAAGTGCTTTACGGTGCAGGAAAACATCGTGAGGAAACATGCATACGTCGGCGACGAAATTCAAGGGTCTATGTGAAGTTCCCAACAAGTATTGGGCCAGCGTAGGAGACCACGCAAAATAGGCACGTTTCATGTCGAGTTGCGGAAAAGGGCCGGAATACAATACAAAAAAGAATACAAGAAAATTTATAATAATTACAATCATCTTATAATCTACCTACTCGGAAACTAATATTGCTCCTTTTATCACAGGGAGTTGAAATGAACTTGCCGCAAAACATGACTTCTCATGATCATGACACATTAGGAACCATTTCACTGAGTCGGCGTTGGCCGTATGGCGACAGCAGTAAGAACACATTCGTCACTAAATTAATTAATTGTTCCCGTGCCATAAGAGTTGACTAAGGGATTGAAGTGTCACTGACCGTTGATTTAGTGAAGATTGATTATTGGTTTCAGCATAATCAAAGTTAACATGAGATCCTGAGATCGCGAACCCACTTGCTTAGAGAGGCGATTATGCATAATCGCCTCTCTAAGCAAGTGGGCATTACATTCTAATACGTGCATGAAACATACTGATGATGATGATGATGTTGTTGATTTTTACTTATGTTTGTGATACTCGTACTTCCACTGTGGCAGCATTATCCCGTTCAAATGGACTTTTGTTTACGTACCTTGCTTTCACGTTAACGAATTGTGAAGGTTTTAAGCGGATTATTCCGGTAAAATAAATCACTCACTGAGTATACTCACGAGAGCGGCGGTTCGCGTAATTTTGTCTTGAACTTTGCCTCCTAACTTTAAGCGTTCTGGTGAAGTTTTAAGCATTATGGTTTCTGCTGGCTTATAGCTAGGTTATTCCTCTATTTTTATTATTATTGACGCGGGGCGGATATAATGGATCGGTAAAATACACGAACACACGGTACACGAACTGTCTCCTACAACAGACATTATGTGTTGGTGCCTAAGGACTGTTCATTTTACTAAGAGGACACACTTAAACGTCTATCATACATTTAAAATCGATCGATGAACAGTTTACAGCCATGAAATTAGCAAAGCCATCTTTTTCAATTGCTATATGTTTGCTTTTCAAGTGTCCATTACTATATCTGATAAGACATATTCATTTTGATAATCGTAAATTGATGCTGCACAACGGTGTACAGAACAATATTCACTGTGAAAGATTGCAAATATCTAGAAAATTTCAAGTCGACGTTATACTAAATCATTAAACAATTTAGAGAGTGTCATATGCTTGAAGATTCACAGAAGTCTAAACACAGAAATCTTAGTTGCATACCTTAAAATTGGCTATTGAACTTTACGTCGTTTCACTAAAAAAGTATGAAATTTTTGCATTTTGGTGACCCACAAAAGGTACCTAAAATATGATAGTAATGTAATGACATTACCTCAGTCCTAATACTGTCATGCTGTCGTAGAAGAGTACGTGCCTGAGTAGAAAATCATAAAAAAAAAATCGGGAAGAAGACCTTGCTTAGCAGGCAATTTGATCGTATGGTATTTTAACTGCTTCCTATTTCGCAACAAGGCCAAGTTAGCGGCGATATTTATAAAAAATATTGCATCCAAAATCGGTTTTTTGATGTCTATCGAAGACATAGTATCTCTCACCGGTTTTTTTGGTATGATTTGGTAAGGGCACATCATAAGGGTCAGACATTAGAGCTATTTAATTAAATAATCATAGACTTTGTTGAAAAAGACGACATCCATAAAATTGTCGTCATCTTCATCCTATATAGCGGTATTGGCCTATTGTGAAGATACACTTAAGAAACGATAGACGAAAAACTAAATAATTGAAAAAATTCAAACGTGTATAGTTTGCAACTAGTTGTAAAATGTCAAAAAGTACCTAGTTTGCAGAACATAAGTTTCGTGGCCAAACAGTAGTCTAAAAATGTAGTTGCCGATAATTAATATATTGAATGGAGACATTACTTATTTATTATTTGCCTATGTTTAGTTAAATAATATATCACAAATAAAAATAAAATATGCTGACAAAATAATAATTTACGTGAGGTTTTTAGTGTCCGCTTAGTAAAATGAACAGTCCTTAGTTACCTCATTATGAAAAATCTTGCTTTTGTTTTATCACTGTAAAAAAAGTAGTATGAATTTACTCGTAATATTACTTAATCTACTTACCTGTTTCTTGGATTCTATATACTTTTTATGTTTTACTAGGGACTTGATTTATTTGAGTCGGCAACGCAGACCGAATGGTTGTTTGCCACTATCGTGGTATAGAAATCCTTTGATGCAATGTTCTTAGTTTTATATTTTGACCATAATTTCTCTTAAAACAAATACTTACTCTTAAAAATAAACACATTATGTTGCCAGGAGATCTCATAAACATTATTTTGCCCTTTATGTCTGATATATACACAAATGTGATATTGTCATTGGTTTCCTTGTTATTTATGTATTATGGTCACGTAGGTCTGAAGATACCATACAATTCAACGTAAATACGTTACGTATATACGTATATACGTTTCATTATTTGAACGTTTCCGCGAGTGTGACACGTCTAAAAGATATTGAAATATCTACTACCTACTGTGCATATTTTTTCTATAGTTTATTAATCGAAGTGTTAATACCTACCAATTTGATTAATGTGATTATTTTTATTATATATACATATTATACATTTCAAAGTGTCGCTCAATTCTACCGCTTATAATAGAGCTTTAGACATGATTTTTAACTGTAGAAATCGGCAACTATAAAAAAGAGTTAAGCGCCAAAGTAGCTTTTGCAAAATATGTACCCCTAAAAATGTACCTACGTTAATTCTTTTAAGTAAGAGTAATTA